>CABFWB010003245.1:25298-73885 GCA_902151455.1 Timema bartmani | reverse complement strand
TTTAAAAAAAAAAAAAAGACTTAGGCTGGAGAATGTGAACCGTTCCTACGAAAATTTCAGTCTGCGAGGCCCCTTATTCCTTGTACAGTGATCTCCACTACCTTTTAAGAAGTCTTAAAAGCCATGTTGTTAAATCTGCTGACTGTGGTAGTAAACTTGTTGCTCTGGATTTTAATTGTTGTGAAAATTTCAGTTTGCAAGGCCCCTTATTCCTTACTTGTACAGGAATTTCCATGACCTTTCAAGAAGTTTTATGAGCCATGTTGTTAAATCTGCTGACTGGTAGTAAACTTGTTGCTCTGGATCTTAAATGTTGTGAAAATCTACTTCAGTTAAAACACATTAACCTCTGGTTCAGTTCTTGAAACACCTTAAGAATGTAAAGGCAACTGAGAAATACATTCTTGCATTCAGAACAGAATGTCAGAAAGTTGTGATAGCACTGTTAAAAAATTGCAAGCCATGGAAACTATAGTACTATATTCATTGATTATTTTATAATACAAATCAAAGATTTAGTCAAAAAGGTGTGTGATGGTATGTCTATAGATTAGGAATGCCTGAAGAATGGTTTTCCTACTCATACTTTATCGGCAGCAATTTCTAATATCGATACACATTCCTATCATGAGGAAGAGGTCATTTTCACTATTTGTAGTTACTATCTTAAATTGCCTTATTGTAAGTATTATTGATTTGTATTATTACTATGCTACCAGCTGCTTGTGGAAAAATCAGGAAGGTTTTATATTTTGGTCAGGGAATGTCAAGGAGAGATGAGTGGCAACCATGTTAAACTAGTTTTATCCCAACTATGTTTTCTCTATGAACTATACAGTATGAAGTTTACTTTTACTTCTTTTGTAACTTGAAACATCATCCAGTTGTCAATCGTTTGGGTTATAACAATTGGTTAACTGAAAATTAAACACATTTTTGTAATGGGAAGGTATACTAATCAATATTTTATTTATGTTACAGATGTTTTGATGGAATTAAACTTTTTATTGTATTTAATATTATTTAGTGTGTTTTGTAAATTGTCTGAGAGTGGACCAAACACGTTTCTAGTGTCATGACATGTTTCAGAGCGTGAATTCTCACACATTCATATCTCACTATTACAGTCGAGGAATGGAAGCAGCAGAAGGGTCTCACGCACCTGGGACTGTCTCCTTATCACGGCTCAGGCTCTCATGTGTACCTTGGGGAGAGATACCGGTTCATTGTGATCGAGCGGTTTGGGCCAGACCTCAACAAGCTCTTCTTGCAGAGCAATCGCCGGTTTCACCTCAAGACTGTGCTTTACCTCGGCGTACAAATAGTGAGCGTAGTTACGGTACAGTAGATAGTCTAACATCTCTGTGCCAGGTTGGTTGGTATGATACCATATGAGGAGGGTAGCATATCAGAGGGAATGTACCTGCATTGGCATGGAGGGAGGGAAAACAGATCCTTTAGGGACAGCACGCTTCAATACACTTGAGGCGTGGTTCACACTGCGCGCTACTAGCTGCCTTTTACTGGGGGGACAACTACTGATCTTTCTTGTACTGACCTTGCTACTGATCTCTCTTGTACTGACCTTGCTACTGATCTCTCTTGTACTGACCTTTGCTGTTCACACTAGGTAATCAGTGACATACTTAAATACACAATTGTTTAACCATGAAAACTTATGAAGAATAGATCTCTTGGTCGTAAGGTAAAAAGTCTGAGTGATAAATTATTGCATAATAAACATGAGGAGTTGAGGAATAGGAAACTGTAAGCTGTCATCTGTATGATCATAAGTCATGAGAATAATCATTTAATAAACTTGGGAGTTTTTGTACCAACCATTCAATGCATGGACAGAATGCGTCAAGGTGTACCAACAAGAGTAAAATTAAAAATAACACTGGCTTTCCTTGCTTCAGGTACAAACTCCTTAGTGCTGTAAGACTATTTCCCTATTTTGAAATGGCCAGTAAATCAAACATATTTTTAAGTAGGTAATTTTCCAACTTGCGCAGTCAGTAACTGGGCAGCTGTGTTGACGCAGACAGTTGCCAACTCGCACTGTGTAGACACTTGATACAGTCTCTTTGTGTCATACCTTCTTTATATTGGTCTCCTTCCCTCTTCCTCAATTACACATCCAGACAAGTAAAGAGTCATCAGAAGACGTTATCTTATACAGAACACTCAGCAGGGATTTGAACCCCAACCTCTATGATCAGAAAACCACACTATAAGATGCTAACGACTTTATCCACATGCTCACATGGCTTGATGTATGAACACATGAACGTGAATATAGTATCCACTCCAATAAAACTATGACTGTACCATTAATATACATCCATAGAATGAAGATAGAGGGGTAAATTGGGAATGTTTTGCTCTCAGTTGGATGCGCTGGAGTACATCCACAGTAAGGGCTACTGTCATGCGGACATCAAGGGCTCCAACCTGCTGCTAGGGCATCGCAAAGGGGCAGAGCACCAGGTACATCTTCTCGACTTTGGGCTCGCCATACGCTTTGCTAAGAATGGCCGTCACGTAGAGTTCTGGCAGGACGAGCGCAGAGCGCATGATGGCACTCTTGAGTTTACAAGCAGGGATGCTCACCACGGAGGTTTGTGTTTCACTCTACAACATCTCTTCTCTTCTGATGCTCCACACAAAGCCCAATCTTCATTTTGGATTTGTCACAATTATAATTTAAGTTAGTATGACAAAATTTGAATTTAATTCCATATAGAATACTTAGTATTTACACACGCTTAAAATGTTGATACATAATAAATTTATATTGTAATGCTCTACATCCTACTATTTTGCCGGGTCATCCGCACCAGGATATCTTCATTTGTTTGGAGTTAGAGAGGAAACCGTTTAGGTAGGATTTAAACCTTGAACTTAAGACTAAAATATGTGTATAATTTTATATTCAGCGCACTCTCGACGCGGTGACCTTGAGACTCTAGGATACAACCTCCTACAATGGCTGTGTGGTCGACTGCCCTGGGAGGATGCTGCTACCATCGTAGACCCAGAATATGTCCATCTACAGAAGAAGACCTTCATGAACAACATTCCTCAGCTGATGAGACGATGTTTCCCTCACTCTCAGTCCCCAGGTGAGTTCTGAGCAACATCCCCCAGTGTCTAGGTGAGTTCTGAGCAACATCCATCACTCTCAGTGTCCAGGTGAGTTCTGAGCAACATCCATCACTCTCAGTGTCCAGGTGAGGTCTGAGCAACATCCCCCAGTGTCTAGGTGAGTTCTGAGCAACATCCATTACTCTCAGTGTCCAGGTGAGTTCTGAGCAACATCCCCCAGTGTCTAGGTGAGTTCTGAGCAACATCCCCCAGTGTCTAGGTGAGTTCTGAGCAACATCCCCCAGTGTCTAGGTGAGTTCTGAGCAACATCCATCACTCTCAGTGTCCAGGTGAGGTCTGAGCAACATCCCCCAGTGTCCTTGTCTCCGCTCGACTGCCCTGTGAGTGTACTGTGTGTGTGTGTTTCAGCCGTGATGGAGCAATACCTCAAGTACGTCAACAGTCTTGGGTTTGAGACCAAGCCGGACTACTCCCACTGCCGCAAGCTACTGCGGCAAGGAATTAAGGACTCACACTTTGTTGATGATGGAAAGTTGGTATTTGGTGCCAATCCCAAGGTACCACTCACCAAGAAGGTTGGTACAACTGACTTCATTACAGATGTTTTCCCTGTTCTGTCGAGGAAAGAGGAGGTGCCTGGTTTGACACTAATAACGATCCAGACAATCTGAAGTTTTATTCTATTGACCAAATTTCCTGTTGTTAGGAGCACATTGAGCCTCACTCCCCTCCTTGGTAGCTGGTATGAAACACGACACTTACTCTGCACACCTGCTGATGTTCATATTAATACACTCAAACTGATCATTGTTCTATGGAAACTTCTTCCTAAAAGTATGCTATGAGATGTCGTCAAATGTAAGCTATGAACCTCCATATTTAATGAAACATCCAAATTATGACCACCTTCTATTCTCGACTAGGTGGGAATCTAATGGTTACTAATGTGTACCCCCTGGTTTGTTTCCCCAGCGGCCGATGAAGCGCAAGTCTGCTGAAGAGCCAGAGAACATGTGTGACCTGAAGCCGAGGAAGATGTCTCGTAACATCCTACGACAGCCGTGTGTAGCTCACAACTTCAACAGGTGAGATACTTAAGTGAAATCCCCTAATTTGAGAATATCTGTGTGCTCTTACATCTCTGATTTCTTTTATATATTTTTTCCTCTAGTTATATACAAGTTAGAGCAAATTTTTTTTTTCAGGTTTTTCAGTGCATAAATAGCTTCCGGATGCCATTTTTAAAAATCATATGTTAACCACTTTGTGTGTTAACTCGATTCGGGTTCTAATTACTTAAAATATTCATAGTTTCATTGTTTTCTAACCAAATTTCTCCATTTTGGTGTCAAATTAAGGCTTATGTTTAGTACTTTAAGACACAATTGAAACATTTTAGACAAATATAATCTAAAATACTATGATGTTATTTTTTAAATTTTTTTATGGTTAAAATTAGGAAGGCTAGGGCAGCACACTTACCTTGGTGATACTGGAGTAGAAATTGTTTATTTAGAACACTAAAAACACACAAACACAATACACTTACCTTGGTGATACTGGAGTAGACATTGTTTAGATAGGACACTAAAAACACAGTCAACCTTGCAGTTCAACCAAGAGCATCAGTCTACTCTCCTGACCTGATGAAGCTGTCTGTGACAGTGAAAGCTTGTCCTTAAAAATGTGTTTGTGTGTTTTTAGTGTCCTATCTAACAATTTCTACTCCAGTATCACCAAGGTAAGTGTATTGTGTTTGTGTGTTTTTAGTGTCCTATCTAACAATTTCTACTCCAGTATCACCAAGGTAAGTGTATTGTGTTTGTGTGTTTTTAGTGTTCTATCTAAACAATTTCTACTCCAGTATCACCAAGGTAAGTGTATTGTGTTTGTGTGTTTTTAGTGTCCTATCTAACAATTTCTACTCCAGTATCACCAAGGTAAGTGTATTGTGTTTGTGTTTTTTAGTGTTCTATCTAAACAATTTCTACTCCAGTATCACCAAGGTAAGTGTGCTGGCTATCCCTCCTAATTTAAACCACGATTTAACCTGGTTCTCCATTCCAAATAATATTAATTTTTTTAGTGGTTGGTGCAAGCAAGTTGCAAAAAAAAAAGTTTGTATCCTTAAATTAAGTGGCATATGAGATTTATTCAGAGACATGATTTGTTTTGGTAGACAATCGACTAATATTAACGTAGCCCTACCATTGCTGTTGTTTCAAAACATACTCACAAAATATTTAACATCAACTCTGTTATATCTTTGTTTTTTTTAAATCTGACAATCTATAATTCCTTCCTGTGACGGAACTTGAACATAGAACTGGAATTTCCTTAAAAATGTTCTCAAAAAGGGATCCAACATGTATCAGAAGGTACTGGCCAAACATATGTGGGTGAAGGGCCACATGGATGCATGAATTGAACTTTGGCGTCTTTCATTTGAACATTCTAAAATTTTCCCCAACCACCATTTGCTACCATAAACCACTACGTAAAACTTTCCTGTACAATTTGGATCAAGTCTTCCTTGCTATTATTTCCAACAATTGCCTTAAATGAACTATTTAACGATGAGACATGCTTTACTAAAATACTCGAGTGATCTATTGGTACAAAATAGGGATTTTCTCGTGTTCTAGGGGTCTTAGATGCAGTTATATATCGTTCCTCAACTTCTGTGGAAGAATGCCCTTAAAATTTTGAGAGGCAAATTCATATAAATCATGTGGGCTTAAAATCAAATTATCAAAGGGCCTCTGAAGGCTAGCCCGAGTAGCTAGTCTTTTGACAGTACTGCCCACACCATCACATGCCTTCTTGCCATGACTAGTGGCAAAAAAATTTCATTCTGCTGCTATCCCATGGTCTTCCACATGACAACATAGGTTAATAAAATTATTAAAATTTTCTGTACTGTTTCTATACTGTGCTGCATTGCCATCACTGAAGTAAATTGCATGTTTTAAATGAGGCATTTCCTTTAGCACATGCTGCAAAGCAGTTTTTTGAAATGTAAAAAATTTTGTTTTATTATGTTTGAGGCATTCACTTATGAAATACACTGACAAAGATTTAAGTTCATTCCCAATTTTATAGTAAACTACAAACAGATGCAAGGTAGCTTGAATATTGTTCCAATGGAAGTCTTGAGCAGCATGTTGTAAGATACATGCAAAATCAGCTAATATTATGCAATCATCTTGTTTCTAACTGTTTTTAAAAACTTCGGGTGTTGACTTTGAGCCAAATGGCCCACTGTTTGAAAACAATGTTTCCCCTAGTTTCCAAAACCTCTAACTGTATTAGAAAGTCACGCAAGGAAGATTCTTTTGAGCAGTTCACACATCGATGAAGCCTGCATTCTTCGGATTCAAGACTGCAAACAAGTTATAGTAGTAGTTCGTGATATGGAATATTTAAGTGGATGCTCTGCAACATAAGCTTGACATTTTGATGGTAGGTGCGCGCATGCACGCGCACACGCGCACACACACACACAGAATATATCATGGCTATTTACATTGACACATTCTTTTGGCCGCACCTCACAAAACCTTGTGAAACCTATTTTTTCATTTAGATTATTCTCTTTGTATAGTAAGTACACTTCTTTTGAATCATGCAAAATTAACCTTTTGGTGTTTAATTCTCGTTTACCACTTCCAATCGGTATTGACAGACAATCTTTTGTATTTAAGGAATCCTACTAATTTCATCATCATAATAATAGTATTGGATTCTTTTCACAGTTTCTTCACTCATTGTACTTCCATATCTTTTTCCTATTTTGCATAAAATCTCACCATCTTGTAGCATGCATGTTCCTTGATTTTTTCATTAAATGCTCAGTTGTTTGGAAATTAGTGATGTCTGCTGTATGCTCCATGATTCTGGGCTGAGTGTAAAATCTGTACCTTTTCACGTGTAGTGCTCTTGTCAAATTTATTCTTTAATTTTTCCATTAGCTTTTCACAGTCAATGCACTTAAATTGATGTTCTTCAATATAACTTGAGCTAGACGAGGGAGCATTAATTCTTAGGGCTTTACTGGCTACTTCTGAAAATGTCTCTGCTATCCTCCGAGATTTATCTCTCAGAGTGACTTATTTCTGTTAGTTCACAACTTTCATCAAGTTTTTCAAGACAAAAGAGTGGTAGCTCAGGATGATAATTGCTGTCTGATGAACTACTATTTTCATTAGTAGGGGCAGGCACATTTAAAATCACTAATTTTATAAAGGATATGCAAAGTTTTGTTCCAGGAATGAGTTCAAGAAAATAGTATTTTTTTAGAAAATAAAAGGCTAACAAGTTTCAAAGACTTTCTATGTTGTTTTTTTTGCGTGTTACTTGAACTGATCACAACACACTCTTTGTCTGTCCTCAAAATTTGTCTAGAAAACATTCAAGTGAAGAGAGCATAGTCGTTGTATAAAAGAACAGTGTGTTCTAAGTTTAATGGTTCCTTGATTAATTTCACTAAGTTCAGAAAAATGTGTGCATGTTTTTCATTTGAACCTACTTGGCAACTCTTCTTGAAGGAATGAACCAATACAAGTCTACATTTTTATATTAAAATGTAAAACAAATATTTTAAACTAAAGTTTGTAGAAATTCACACTTATAAAAAGTCACAATCAATGAATAAATTAATAAAATGTAATCATTTAGGTTCAGTTAAAATGTGTGTGTGACTACTTCTACTATAGAAGACAGAACAAAGGAAGGAGATGTCTGTTTTGTGTATTGGATTCTTCCCACATTTTTCCTCTTTCTATATTTCCTTTTTCTTTTGTTCTATCAATATTCTCTAAATTGAAAAATGACCTGGGTTTACATATCATTTTTCAATTTATAGAATAAGCAACATTTTAATTTTAGTAAATCAATTTATAAATCTGAATTTTTTTAAAATTGAATTTCTTTAAGAATTTAAGGCATTGAAAGGTGCTACTTCCACCATTTTATTTGTCAGACAACAATATGGTCTACAAGATCATTGTTGTGCTTTATGAATAGTTCTACCAATGTCGGTTTTGTTAAAGCATTTCTCCCTAAATCCAATCAAGCGTAATTCTTGCCCGATGCCCCAGATGGTGCTTGAAGGGATGGGGGGTAACATGCCTACAATGCTTCACACAAGAAAAGCTTTCCTCACTTGTCGAGCACCCACTGTCGTCTGGTTGTGTAAGTACTCAGCGACAAAAATCTGTCAGGATAATACACAGCAGCTTAAAGTCATAGCATATA
Organism: Timema bartmani; assembly: GCA_902151455.1. Classification (NCBI taxonomy): domain Eukaryota; kingdom Metazoa; phylum Arthropoda; class Insecta; order Phasmatodea; family Timematidae; genus Timema; species Timema bartmani. The sequence continues at coordinate 65,521 of CABFWB010003245.1, read as the reverse complement.
AATTAAATATTCATCTATAAAAAAAATAATCAATAATCACATTTCACTGTCAGATTTGACCAACACATTTTATTATATTCCTAATGGGATTTAATTAGTTCTGAGTGTGTTGTGTTTCAGAGCGACATGTAACTTGTTGGTTCTCCTGTCCTGTGTATCATTCTGAGTGTGTTGTGTTTCAGAGCGACATGTAACTTGTTGGTTCTCCTGTCCTATATATCACTATGAGTGTGTTGTGTTTCAGAGCAACACACAACTCCTTGGTTCCCTGTGTATCATTCTGAGTGTGTTGTGTTTCAGAGCAACATGTAACTTGTTGGTTCTCCTGTCCTGTGTATCATTCCGAGTGTGTTGTGTTTCAGAGTGACATGTAACTTGTTGGTTCTCCTGTCCTGTGTATCATTCTGAGTGTGTTGTGTTTCAGAGCAACACACAACTCCTTGGTTCCCTGTGTATTATTCTGTGTGTTTTGTGTTTCAGAATGACACGCAACTCTATGGTTTCCCCTGTCCTCCGTTCACACCAGTTTGACTGGGCCAAGGTCCTGTCCAGTAATCCAGAGAAGATCCTGTTCCCTGAGAAGAAGAAGACCCTCCTTACAACTGTGACACCAGGTTCGCGCGTAGCGCACAAGATCCGGCGACGTCTTCTCTCGGCAGCTCAGGACAAGGAAGGAGATGACCCCGCATTGGTGGAGGGGCCATACCCTCGGGAGGAGGATGTTCTACGTAACCCCACACCAGCAATGCAGGAGGTGATGAGTAGACTGCGCCAGAAGGTCACGCCAACTCCCACATGGGTACAGAAACACAAGGCAGACAGGTGAGCCAACTCCTTCCATGTGTGATTGTTCATCTAGTTACTAATATATCTCCCTCCATGTGTGATTGTTCATCTAGTTACTAATATACTCCCTCCATGTGTGATTGTTCATCTAGTTACTAATATACTCCCTACGTGTGTGATTATTCATTTAGTTACTAATATACTCCCTCCATGTGTGATTATTCATCTAGTTACTAATATACTCCTTCCATGTGTGATTGTTACAGCCGATGCGTGAGTCCTGTGGAGAGACCTCGTCCACTCAGCAGTTCGAGGTACAGACTCCCCCTCACCCCAGCTATGGAGTGGGTCATCAAGCGAAGGGAGCTCCTGAAAGAACAGACAATCAGAACCACCAGGTCTGTGTCTGCAGCCAGACGCAAGTCCGTCACCTTGACCAGCAAGACCATGGCCATTGTGAGCTCTGGTAACTACTCACTTATAACATTGGAGCTCACTTGACAGAATTATATAACTTACACACTATTTCTAATGATACATTCACTCCAGTCAATACTCTGTTGGGCTATCTTCATATTCACACAATGAGCTGGGGATTGGGAAGGTTGGATTTATATAAAATGTACCAGTATTAGCTTGGAGGGAAACCATATACCTGACATAGCAATTAACTGTCCTTCACAGAATCTAGCACAAGAACTGTATTTGAGGTTATAACAAGAATTGTCCGTGTTTCCAGTTGCCAAGAAGAGGACTATCCCACGCTCCTCCCAGGTGCGCAAGAAGACGCTGAGCCCCAGAGTATTGCGAAAGAGCACGGCTCTTCGTGGGTAGATGAGTTGAATATTTTAATTTTAATGGAGTCGACTGAACCATTGAATGTCTTGTTACAAAATACTGAGACAGTCAATCCATTAATCTTTCAAAGAGGTCTAAGCTTATGTAAATGTGTGGTTTTATTACTTAACTGGGGAAACTTGCCGAGTAGTTCTAGGGTCAGACGATCGTTTGTGTACCGGTACGTGGTCTCTTGTAAACTACAACTTAACACCACTCATTTGTTTATAGTGTATTACAACATTTCTGACTACAACTGCCAAGTAAATATTTTACAAAATGTAATTTATAAATATTGAGACATTTCATTCAATGATCTACTGTCAACTGGTTTCTTACATGTAATTGGCACACTCTAAATATACCATTATTTGAACTACCGATGCTCTGTACCACTTAGCTATCCATAATTTGGCGGACGTGTGGGCTGCTGTTGGAGCATGTTCCCAACACACAGGAATAAATAAACACAGTTAATATTTGGCTCATTAGTTATTTAAAGCATTCAAGAAAGGTTTCTTAGCTTGCTAGCATTTAATTAACAATTCGTTTTTGACCATTTACTTTTCCCAGATCATTACAATCTAGAATTTGCATAATAAATTAAAGCGTCAACAAAATTTTAATAATTTGACTTCTCTGTGCAATACGAATAATAAATATTATTATTAGCACCGCGTCTTACGTTTGGGCTATACACACGCTAATGTGTTATGGTAGAGTGATTGTGAGATAAAATGGAGGACCTACATTTTAACGTGGGATCCGAACTACAGTGGAGGCCTGGCATTCCTCACATTCACAAGTTGTGATTAATACACGTCTTGTCAAAGGTGAAGGAAGGGTTTGGCAATCAGATAAATCTGTGCTACGAATAATTAATTAATGAGAAGTATTTCACTAGGAAATAATAAATAAAAGATATTTCTTATAAACTCTAAAGTAAAAGCTAATAAATGAAATGTCGTGTCGCTGTGGTGTGAATAACTTTAATATTCAGAGTTGCGTTATAATTTTCAATTTCATTTGTGTTTGTGTCTCGTCGAGCGGAGCTAAGTTATAAACATGAAGATGTACAGGTGAAAGAACAATGTTTTTGAGTGGTTTGAGACTTAATGTGATATGAATGGGAAGACATTATGTATGAAGAAAAACTGTTGATTAATTGCGAGAATGAAAGAAGATAGTGAAATTGTTTGAGATTGGTAATATGATTTCTACAGTTCTTACCAAACTGATCACTCGTTAGTTGTGCTAGCACTTAGTTTAGTCACTAATATTTAAATACATTAATTGTAATTTTAATTATCATTTAAATTTTTTATATAAATTCAGAACATATTTTTGTTTGTTGCAAACCATTAATTTGTAAATCGTCGGATCACAATAGTTTATAAATACCACAAATTGTAAATATTATTTATCAGATTTCATTTATTTTTGTTAAATCCTGAAGAGGGTAAGGGTGAAATATACAAATGGTAAATGGCCAGATCAATGTAGGAATTGTTGACAAAAAACTTTGTAGCTTGGCTTTGTTCACATTTGTCCTGGATGAATTTTTGCCTCATGGTTGCAAACATCACATTATTTAGATTTATTGATTTTATGATTTGACTGTATTTGTTTGGTTGTTCATATAAACTTGATTTTATTCTGATTAGCTGCATTTTTATAATACAGAGTCCTCTTTTTTTTTTAATTTTTATGTTTTTCTAAAATACACACGGAAGAAGTTGACAGAGTTCTTAATCTCTCCAAGTCTCTGTATTACCAACCTGACAACGTTACATTCACGCTTTGTGTGAACGGTGGGCTCATTGCAGTTTGTATTTATCTGTCTTATTGAGAAATGTGTAAGTTTGACAAACCTATCTAGAATAATGTTGCTTACAACCAGGTGTGTGTCGAGCCTCAACAACATAACTTTGTGTCATATGCTTGTAATTACGTGGTGTTATCTTGGAGCCACTGTTTGGAACAATAGCCTGTCCCTTGGTCTTTCATCACATTCCAATATTGGTCCATAGTACGTTCTGCAGATCACTCCAGTATATGCAACAAAACATAATTAACCGTTAACTAACAGTCATACAAAGTTGTACTGAATAATGTTGGTCTAGCGCTCGAGTTCTTCTTAAACTCCACAATCTCTTGTAATTACAACATTAAAACTGGGGTTAGGAACTAAACTATCACATAGGAATACCGACATTATTACAATCACTCATGTCTTTTTCCTCGCTTGTCCCAGTCTACTTCCTCACTTGTCCCAGTCACAGGATTGTACTAAATAATGATCAGGGTAGGGGTGTGCGAAGTCCTCCGTTTTGAAGTGAAGTCGAGTCGAATATTGGAAATATTCTCAAAGCTAAATTGAAGTTTGAATATTTTTCTATTTAATTTTGAGTAAAAATATTATATTGACATTGAGTATATTTATCCAACATCAAACTAAATATAACATTTATTTTTTCTTAACACTAATATTTGTGGGTTATTGCCAACATATAAATGTTATATTCACTTTACCTTTGTTTTAAAAACAATTTGTGTACAGCCTGAGTGAGTTGTAAAAATAACATCATTTGCTTTAATATCATTGGTTTTTCCCTGCATGGTGTTTTACTAACCTTTCACACACAAGATACAAATTAAAAAAACACAAGAATTAACAAACGTTCAAGAACAACGTTATAAAAAAAATATGAGCTTAAGTTAATTCGGTGGGTAGGTTTATAGGTTTGAAAAGTCCAGTGCTATAAAATTTAGTTTTTCTGTTTTAAAAATCAACAAGGAAACTTTTGATTTTATAAATCCATTTAAATCTCGCCATGTGAACTACTAAAAAATATGATTCTAAATATGATTCTGATTTTGAAAGTGTCTATAGCCAATCTCAAAAATAATAATTTCACCTTCTCGTAATCGTTTAAAATAAGCAATTTTTTGTGGATTTTATTTAATTTAATTTTTAGTAAAAGATCTAAGATTTTATCTAAGTTAAAAGCAATTTTAGTTTATAAGTACTCAACTATCTCAAGTCTGCCGTTAGTCTACACATTAACAACAATTTGAATTGAACATATTGATTCATGTAGTAAACAACTGAAATGTGTGAATTTTAAAATGTTAAAAATATCTTCAATATTCAAGAAACACTTCAAAAGTTTAATTAAGAGGAATAAATTAATCTCTAGTTGGTACCAATCACTGTGATTAAGGGGGTTAGAGGTTTAATGCTATGGCTGTCTTGAAATTCAAAGTGTTATGGAAATTTTCCCACTCACCAAGAAAATAAAGTAAACTTGTTCTAAAACTCAAAACGATAAAAACATATTTTATTTCTTGAGGTTATTTCAGTTCACTTTTATTTGATGTAAAATATGATCACTAGACTTCAAATAGTAGACAAAGTTTCGAAGAGCTGTCAAAACCAAACATGGGTTTGAATCGAATACAAAGTGCACCAAGATTCACTTCAGCTTCGAATTTTCTGAAACTTGGCACATCCCTAGATCAGAGTATTCAACGAGAGAACAGCGCCAAACGGCCGGATTGAATGAAACATTGAAAGTAGGACAGGAGAGGACACTCACACTCTGAAAACAAGGCTTCATAGTTCACACGTTTTGTGAGTTTTGTGTGAAATCTCCAGCTCAGACATCAACTATTTCTGGATGATATTGTGAAGCTGTCTTGACAGTGTCCATATGGCTTGGGCACAGACAAATAATACACCCAGACACTCAACCTCCAGGTTAGAATGGTTGCGCTCCTTTTGGCAGCTTGAGTCCTTCAACACTAGGATCGCTGCAGTTCTATCATCACCCAGCAGTGACACTAGCCAAGCCCAGGACTCTTAATCTAGCAAGAGGAGTACAGCGAAACCCCCGTAAGGTTGAGAGTCTGTTCCTTGTCTGTGACCTTGGGTAGATCTGATAATCCTTAGTAAACAGTTTTATTTATAAATAAAATAGAAATTAAAATTGTTTTGTTAGAACTCTAAAAAAATGGCTTCTCCTAAGAATATTGTTGCAATTCCTGGGTACATCAGAGTATGAGCTTTTATTAAAACAAATGATACGAGAATTGTTTGGTCCTTGTTGGAAGGAACACAGATTACACTACTGTCTAATTCACAGAGTTAGCACTTGTGGGAAAAAAGAACAGTGGCTTTATAACTCAGCATTTTCCTTCTGACATTTGAGTGCTACTTAAATTATTTACACACATTATAAATTTATTTTCACCCTTATTTAGTTGTGAAAATATTGAAAAATCAAAATTGATGTGTCTAGGTAGTTGGGACAATAATATTGATTTCAGTATTGCTTGCTTTAATTTACAAAGTTGTATTCTCGTATTAATATAAATAATGTTTGTTAGGGTTTATTTAAGCTTATTGGCATAGTGAAATGTTGACGAAAGTGTCAAATAGTTGTAATGAAACATGAGGCATAGTAGAATGCAACGAAACCTATCATTTCATTGACAATACTAACTAGAAACTGCATCAATAATTCACTGCCAATGAAATACCACCAATTTATGGAACACTGTGTTTTGTGTTGCGACTTCTCATAACTTGACAATATTTTACCAACTCGAGTTTTGGGAAAAGGAGTAATTATAAATATAATAGAAAAATACAAAATACAAATAGTGACTAAATGTTTACATTTTTTGCTATAATCCATTCACTCAAGTGTTAAACTACTGGTCTGGAGTTTGTTTCATCATCATCATCATCAACTGTTTCTAGGGTCAGTTTAGTAAAATGACTCCCATCTTTCTCTATCCTTCCTCCTTTAATTTCTTCCACTATTCTTCCTCCTTTAATTACTCCATTATTCTTCTCTCACTTTTAACCCTTGCTGTTATCTCCTCCTCCCATCTTTCCCACCTCATGTAAACTCCCTCCATACCTTAGTCATCAACAAACATCTGGTTGTTGTATGATATTTAAGTTGGGGTATGAATTGTCATTAAGGTGTATTAAGTTATAAAACAAATTGCAATTAAACTTTTTACGCATTTATTTTAATTATCTGAGTGTCAGATTTAATATTTCTCGAATTCTTGAATCTCGAACAGCATTCAATGATTTGAGGGTTCCGTCCCTACTCGTAACCCAAGTTTCTGCCATTGGATCCGCCCGACCGAGTCTTTTCGGCTTTACTCTCTAGGTTTTGTTCTCGATGTAAGAGGGAATGTGGGCTGTCTTCCAGAAGTGCTCTGGTGTACCCCAAGGAGGTTTTTATCTAGTGATGTCCCTCTAACGGCTGTTTTTACACTGGGTCTGTCTTTGTTTTTGAGTGAATTCGTCTATTCTTTAATTGTTTTAACAAACATGTTTTGTGTGTTGTAATTGTGATTTGTGCTGTGATCTTGTGCAGCCTGGTAGTGTTTCCTGCTAATTTACACAAGAGATAAAAGGCTGTTCTTGTGTTAGGTTAAGAAATATTAACAATTGATGTGGTTAGTTTCTGAATTAACAGTTTCTATGCCTACACATTCTATTCTAGATTACTCCTAGGACAAATTATTGGTGATTCTTGTTCATGTTGTGCCAGTAATCAAACCCAGGGCCTGAACTATTAAAAAAATGCTCTCATGACGAATTCAGCTTTTATAAATGAGAGTTGTAAACTTTGGACATTTGACTTGACAAATCAGTCGCTACCAATCAAGGATGGATGAAAATCTGAGTAGCTCGACAGGTAGAGTGATTGGGTTGTCCACAGTTTGAGCTTTGGCACAGGTGTCATTTTGCAAATACAGATCATTATATTTCATAGCAAGTGCCAATTGTTGATACTTGTGTGTGTAATTTGCTATTAACAGGCTCCAAACGACTAAATATGTCTCGCTACACAGCGCACATTCTCTGTTGGCGGGCCCAGTCACTTTCTTGTCAGTTATTTTACTTTGTCAAAAAGTCCACCTGTAAACTGAAATATCCTGTTCAGACTCTACAACAATCTTATTAAATATGATAAAAACACTTCAACAGCGCAAAAAATACTGTATTCACAGACTTATGGCATTTGTGTGTATTGTAGTAAAATATATAATGCAGCAATAAATATGTCTCCATTTGAATTGTCTCAATGTTGACACTTTTATAAAATGGAAGCCGCTCGGCTAAGAATGTGGCCAGTAATTACTCGACATGAGCACTTTACGTGGACTCTATATTTGATGTTTCATTTCTTCACTCAAGAATAATTGATTTATCGGTATATTTGTAGTGTGGAAGTTGAAATAAAGTGTTTCACTTGCTATAGTTGTGTTTTTTTTTATAATAAATTACATACTCCTGTTAATAAGTTATAAACTTTAAGACAAACCGGATCTTAATCCACTTTGTAAAGGCGGACAATTAGATTGAGGGTGTTTAACTTGACATGGTATGGTGGTCACACAGTCTTTGAAGTACAATGTTCAATCTCTCGATGAACGTGCTTAGTTTCCTTCTCTTTTCTCTCAAAGGCCTGAGTTGAGATGTTTGGTTTAAGTTACTCGGCTCGGTGAAAATATCTCTTGTTAAAAATATAGAAATTGTCTGTCTTGGAAATCATCATGGTCACTTCCCAGAAATTATAACATAATATATAGATACAAATAATATCCAAAATTTAAAAGGGCTGAATATTTAATTTGGAACATTTATCGAGTGAAGATTGACTTATATTTTCCATAAGGATGGTTTGTCTTTGAATGGCAGACATTTTGTTATTAATGTGGTTGATTGAAATTCAAAATGGTGGATTTTCTAGTCATTTATTGACTTTCTTTTAGAAGAGTAAATTAAACTAGGACTTAATATTTTATAATTTATTTTAAACCTAATAAGAAACACAAAATAACTTTTTATGGTCCAAACTAACAATTAAAATAATGCTACATAATAATTATATTTCTTTATTTCACCACCAAAGAAATATTAAACACTTCAGTATTGAAGTCGTTCCTTCTGAGAAGAGGTTCACATTGTTTATATTCAGACTTGTTCCTTCTGAGAAGAGGTTCACATTGTTTATATTCAGACTTGTTCCTTCTGAGAAGAGGTTCACATTGTTTATATTCAGACTCGTTCCTTCTGAGAAGAGGTTCACATTGTTTATATTCAGACTGGTTCCTTCTGAGAAGAGGTTCACATTGTTTATTATTCAGACTTGTTCCTTCTGAGAAGAGGTTCACATTGTTTATATTCAGACTTGTTCCTTCTGAGAAGAGGTTCACATTGGTTGTATCTATATGTGTTATTCTGGTTTACCTGACACAGGGAGTCGAGGTTCGAACACTGACCCGTTGCTCTGTGCTGGTATCTACCCTGTTTCCCCTCTGTCAGATGCGAGTGCAATTCCTGTGAATATCTCCTAGAGCTATAACGCTCAACTAAAGGTTCCAAAGAGCGGAATATAAAAACTGGGAAGTTTTATCAGAGCTGAAGGAGTGAGGAAGTTTTTCTGACCGAGAAGTTGGCAACATCACAAAGGACATATGAAGCCTGCAGGGTGTGACAAGAGCTAATTACCACGAGACTCGATAAACCGGGACGCTTTTTCTCTTTTTATCCGTCCATTCATCCATTCTTATAATTCTGCAGTTTTTATAGCTCCACTGGAACCGTTCGGAAATGTCCCAGAAGTAATTAGAATGGTATATCCGTCTCTTGGACTATTATCAAGAGTTTTATTCAAAAACTTATCTTCTTTCCCCTTCTCTGGTACTTTCCGGGAGCTGACGACCTTGACGGAATGAAACAGAGACGTTTTGCCGAGTATCAATACTTGCGATTTTATTTAAATTCATTGCAATGGAGGTCCCATTAAAATTTCTTTCGGTCTGTCTACCAATAGAAACTATTGATCTGTGTGTAACAGAGGCTCGTGCTGATTGGTCACAAACTAAGAAAAGAAAAAATACAGGGTGGGGATATTGACACATTAGTAGCAATGTATCTTTACTATTTCGACTACTAAATTCTTCAACACAAGAAAAAGTCTGGAGCCGTCAAGTCTGGTGAACAATGTCCCCAAATCGTGAAACATTGTCAAAAACCTCCATTGATGTTAGTAGAGAACAGGACGGCTTCATTGATGTTAGTAGAGAACAGAACGGCTTCATTGATGTTAGTAGAGAACAGGACGGCTCCATTGATGTTAGTAGAGAACAGGACGGCTCCATTGATGTTAGTAGAGAACAGGACGGCTCCATTGATGTTAGTAGAGAACAGGACGGCTCCATTGATGTTAGTAGAGAACAGGACGGCTCCATTGATGTTAGTAGAGAACAGGACGGCTCCATTGATGTTAGTAGAGAACAGGACGGCTCCATTGATGTTAGTAGAGAACAGGACGGCTCCATTGATGTTAGTAGAGAACAGGACGGCTCCATTGATGTTAGTAGAGAACAGGACGGCTCCATTGATGTTAGTAGAGAACAGGACGGCTCCATTGATGTTAGTAGAGAACAGGACGGCTCCATTGATGTTAGTAGAGAACAGGACGGCTCCATTGATGTTAGTAGAGAACAGGACGGCTCCATTGATGTTAGTAGAGAACAGGACGGCTCCATTGATGTTAGTAGAGAACAGGACGGCTCCATTGATGTTAGTAGAGAACAGGACGGCTCCATTGATGTTAGTAGAGAACAGGACGGCTTCCCTCTAGCTCCTAATATAAATTATTATCTCCGCGTCTTACTACCCATTTAGGTAATACACACTTACACTAATGTTTAACGGTAGGGTGATTGTGAGATGAAATGAAGGACCTATAATTTAACGTGGGATCCGAACCACGGTAGAGGCCTGACATTCCACACATTCACAAGTTGTGATTAATACACGTCTTGTCAGAGGTGAAGGAAGGGTTTGGCAATCAGATAAATCTGTGCCTGGACCGAGGATTGAACCCCGGACCCTCAGCACACATGTTTGACACCTTACCCCTAGACCACCTATTCCTAATATAAATCTCTTAATAACCCTGGTGGCTGATGAACTAACTAAAAGTAAGTATTGCAAACCAAATTAATAAAACATTTAGGAATAAATAGCATTTTTTGTTTTGATTGTCAGTAACATTTTGTTAAATAATACGCTAGTGTGGCACACTGATTTAATACACTACGTAGCCGCTCCGGTGGTCGCATGGTCTAATGCGCTACTCTTACGACAAACTGATGATGACGGGTAGATCGAGGTTCGAATCTTGGTCGGGTGTACTTAGGGTGGTTTCTACTCTCCCTCCACGCAAATGCGGGTACACTTCCCTAACTGTTAGTGTAACTAGTACATGAACGGGTAGTAAGATGTGGTGCTACAACAAATACACTTGAGTATTGTTAAACTAAGGCAATAGCCAAAGTGTTCGTACCGTTCAAATATAGTTGAATCGCCTGTTACCTTTAGAGTGATAAAAATAACTATTATTAAATACTATTTTTATAATGTTTTGAGACACTTGTCCCCCTAATTAAGGGCCATAGAAAGGGCGTAAGCCCTTCATAGTCACCAACTGGAGCACTTTTATAGCTCAAAAACCTACATTATTGGGGTACGCATCGACCAACGTCAAATATAAATAAATTATTAGATTATTATAACTATTATTATTACATAAAATGTTACCCAATATCACAAAAGATTTATAATTTTTCTCTTAACATCGTGGAGGGAATTAATTTAGTAGCTAGTTGAGCTAGTTGCTCACAACACAAGTCATTATATATTAAAATAGATCTAGTAGAAGTGTAGCAACATTAGAGTTATAGTCTCCATCAAAGTACAACTCGACACATTGGCCGAACATACTCCCCTGCAGTAATTGAGACGACTCTCGCGCCAAGCATAGCGGAGTAGCGGGCTGCCTACTCTCCTCTGTGCAGGGGAACACGTAGTTGACATGTCCCGGGCTGGGACTGTGAAACTTTGGACAGAAATATCCTCTCTGTTGCGAGACAAGACTCACGACTTAGGGAGGAATGTTGAATTTAGAATAAGTGTACCCGCGGAGGGAGAGTAGCAATCATAGCTAGTTAACGATACAAGTAGTTTCTAAAACAGTAAGTTCAAATATTAGGGGTGGAACATGAACTGTGTGTTTGCTTGTGATAAGAGTCAAATTGGACCGATCTAGAACTGACGTCATGGATACAATGGTTCATGGGGCTCACTCTTGACAGTGAGAGAAAACAACAGTAATAATAGTAATAATAAGTTAAGTTGAATATTAAGTTGACGGGAATTACGGTTTTTGTTTGGACAATATTTAAGTAGTCTTTCATCGATAGCATTTATATCAGTTATAATATATATATTTTAATATTATTAATTTTGTAATGAGCTCGAAGGAGGTTCGAGCGAGAATCTTACAACCAAGGGCACATCTAAAACTCGTGGAGATAGTTTGGAAGACTTTCCCACCGATGACGGTAAATATGTAAATTTAAAAATCTTTCTAAAGTCAAATGAAGCTTGTAAAATTAATAATAGAAGAGTTTTTGTAATAATTGAGTTTAGTCGTGCATCATAATTTGTGTGAAGTGTTGTGGAAGTGGGGGAGGGGGTATGTACCCCCCTTCCAAGAGAATATGTACGTCAGCTCCTTCCCAGCTAGTCTGTCTATCTGTCTGACCGTCTCAACGTTGCGGAGAAAGTATTTATTGTAATGCATGCAAAGTTAATTGGTGGCAACTTTTTACGCACTTCCATTTATTCGTCGTACTTTTTCTCTGAATACAAATTTATCTGAACTAAGGGTTGAGGGGGGGCTGGCTTGATATATATACATTTATATGTATCTCCTTCTTACACTCGGGGGGGAGGAAGGAGGGGGAAGTTGGGGGGTGATGAAGGGAGGAAGAATTGAGGAAAGTTTTTTTTTTAAGTTTAGTTTTGACTGATGTTGTTTAACTTCCCCTGTTGAAGACTTCCCACAAAACCTGTGTATATTTGCTGCGGGGGAGTTGATAATAAGTAGGGGGGGGGGGTTACTTTGAGTTATTGATTTTAAAGATTCGCATAGAATCTAGGGTAGGTCACAGCACTTAACCTAAAATAGACTAAGAGTGGTTGAGTGCACTGGATGGTAGCCCACACCGGTGGGCACGTGGACATGGATGTGATACTCGTCTAGTCTGGTGACAGGAAGGTCAGTCTCCTTTAGTCTGGTGACAGGAAGGTCGGTCTCCTCTAGTCTGGTGACAGGGAGGTCAGTCTCCTTTAGTCTGGTGACAGGAAGGTCGGTCTCCTTTAGTCTGGTGACAGGGAGGTTAGTCTCCTCTAGTCTGGTGACAGGGAGGTTAGTCTCCTTTAGTATGGTGACAGGGAGGTCAGTCTCCTCTAGTATGGTGACAGGGAGGTCAGTCTCCTTTAGTCTGGTGACAGGGAGGTCAGTTTCCTCTAGTCTGGTGACAGGGAGGACAGTCTCCTCTAGTCTGGTGACAAGAAGGTCAGTCTCCTCTAGTATGGTGACAGGGAGGTTAGTCTCCTCTAGTTTGGTGACAGGGAGGTCAGTCTCCTTTAGTATGGTGACAGGGAGGTCAGTTTCCTCTAGTTTGGTGACAGGAGGACAGTCTCCTCTAGTCTGGTGACAGGGAGGTCAGGACTAGAATCCCGAGAAGATCGACTGAGTGTTGTTTTCCTCAAATTATTTCCCACCCTTCCTTTATAAAACTATGGAACATTTCCTCTAAAGTAACCCTTTCTCTATCGTCCCTTAAGTGTATATAGATGCAGTTACTCCAGTACTATAGTTTGTAACAACACTCTCAAAATACAGCTACTTCCAGTATTATAGTTTGTAACAACACTCTCAAAATTCAGTTACTTCCAGTATTTATAGTTTGTAACAACACACTCAAAATACAGTTACTTCCAGTATTATAGTTTGTAACAACACTCTCAAAATTCAGTTACTTTCAGTATTATAGTTTGTAACAACACTCTCAAAATGCAGTTACTTCCAGTATTATAGTTTGTAACAACACTCTCAAAATACAGTTACTTCCAGTATTATAGTTTGTAACAACACTTTCAAAATTCAGTTACTTCCAGTATTATAGTTTGTAACAACACTCTCAAAATGCAGCTACTTTCAGTATTATAGTTTGTAACACACTCTAAAAATGCAGCTATTTTCAGTATTATAGTTTGTAACAACACTCTCAAAATACAGTTACTTCCAGTATTATAGTTTGTAACAACACACTCAAAATACAGTTACTTCCAGTATTATAGTTTGTAACAACACTCTCAAAATTCAGTTACTTCCAGTATTATAGTTTGTAACAACACTCTCAAAATGCAGTTACTTTCAGTATTATAGTTTGTAACAACACTCTCAAAATACACTTACTTCCAGTATTATAGTTTGTAGCAACACTCTCAAAATACAGTTACTTCCAGTATTATAGTTTGTAACAACACTCTCAAAATACACTTACTTCCAGTATTATAGTTTGTAACAACACTCTCAAAATACAGTTACTTCCAGTATTATAGTTCGTAACAACACTCTCAACACACAGCTACCCCAACATGCTCACCTACGTCCTCATCTAGCCAACATACTACAGCTTTCAGCTTGGAACAAAGTGAGGCTAATTCGACCTCCAAAAAGGCAAGCCCTCACCTGTGTTCTACTAGTTCTAATTTAGATACCGGCAGGTACATTCAGTCATTGACAACGATAAAATGTTTGTCTTGAAATCAACATGGACTCCAAGTGTGTCGTATAGATTTCCTAAAATTGGCGAACGAAATCTGTATTTTCAAAGAAATTGTCTTCATAAATATGAGTGGTTAGCATACTCTGAGCATGAAAATGGAGCTGTCTGTAAAGTGTTTTATTTGGCCAGGAATCTATGGGAAAAGATGACCTTCAAACTTCCGGGGCATTGTTAAAGGTTTCATTGGGTATAAAAATTCTTGGGAACAATTCAATGTGCACCAGTTAAAGGACTATCATAAAGAGGTGCTACCGTTGCTGACCAAGTGGATGTTCTGGACAAGAAATAGATCTGCGAGGAAAAATAGTCTGGTGAGTTCATGGTCAAAGGTCAATAACATATTGATGGTCATTTCCAAGCAGTCCTTAGATTTAGGGTAGAAGCTGGTGATGTAACTCTCAAAAAACACCTTGAGAATTTATCATCTGTTTCAAAATACACAAGTCCTCGTATTCAAAATGAGATACTTCATATTTGTGGTAAAATCATTAAAACAAAAATTGTAAATAATGTAAACAAACCAAAGTGTTTATCTGTGCTTGCGGATGAAACCAGTGATGTCGCCAATATAGAACAAATGGGTCTGTGTTTGAGATATGTTTATGAAGAAATTGAAAAGTTTCGAGATGTTTTTCTTGAATTCGCACCATTTACAGATATGACAGGTACTACCTTAATTAGATCATTGAAAAAAAATGGAGTTCACATTGAGAAAATGGCAGGCCAGGGATATGATGGGGCTGCGGCTATGAGAGGTAATATTGGCGGGATTCAACATGTGTTGAAAACAAATGTCCCTTCGCTCGTTATGTACATTGCAATGCCCATTGTTTCAACCTTGTACTTTATGACTCATTGAGAATAGTGCCAGTCAGAAATTATATTGAAACATTACATTCAGTGGATTTTTTTTCCCTCAAAGTCACTACAACAAAATTCTATGTTGAAAAACTGCACTGTCCAAGGTTCACCTACTTCAAAACGAACATCTCTTTCTCTGTGCGAAACCAGATGGGCTAGTAAACACGAAGCAGTCATGAAATTCAAAGAAGTGTTTAAGTCAGTAGCTAATGCACCGGAAAATCTTCAGTCCTCAGAAAATCGAGAAACTTCAAATTTGGCACATCAATTATTAGAGTGCATTACTGAAGGGCAGTTTATAATATCATGCCTCATTGCAATTGAGGAAACCTTTCTCTTTTACACTACAGCTGTCAAAGGCACTAAAAGTAGAGAGAGATATTTCTGAAGCCTGCTCTCATGCTAATACAATTTTGAAAGTTCTAAAACTGCAACGCAGTAATTCTGAAGAAGAATTTAAGACACTAGATTTTCTCTGCTAACTCTTAGAAAAATAGCGGACCATCTATTTAAATGTGCTGGTTCATACAGAAAGCTAAGCTAAGTTATGCTATGGTCCCTCTTTCCCCCCTGAATTCAGTGTTGTTACTATCTGATATGCTCCAGTGAAGTCTAGCTATGATGGCGTTCTCCAAAATGTCTTGTTTGAGTTCAGGTTATAGTACTGAGGAAGAAAATATGCTGTTGTTAGCAGTTGTTTTGAAAGATGAAGAAAATTTAGGAGGTGGAGGTTTGACTTGTTCAATTAACGCTTCCATTTTAATATAGAAACATTTATTAAATATAAAACCTAAATATAATATTACTTAAATACATGTGAAACAAACTGAAAACAAAACTTCCAACACTTGGGTTAATTTCACAAACCAGCACTGCGTCTGTTCAACACGGAGCCCAAGCTACGCTATACGGATGCGTAACTTAAGATGGCTCAAGATGGGAGATGGAAAAATTGCCCGGCCAGCAATCGGAAAAAACATAGCGCGGCGTAGCAAGACATAGCTTAGCTTAGCGTTCTGTGTGAACCGGCCTTAAGAGTTCCCAATAAGATAGGTCCTGTATTAAGCTCGGCTAAGAGTTTACAATAAGATAGATCCCTCCTGTATTAAGCTCAGCTAAGAGTTCCCAATAAGATAGATCCCTCATGTATTAAGCTCGGTTGTAAGAGTTCCCAATAAGATAGATCCCTCCTGTATTGAGCTCGGTTGTAAGAGTTCCCAATAAGATAGATCCCTCCTGTATTGAGCTCAGTTGTAAGAGTTCCCAATAATATAGATCCCTCCTGTATGGAGCTCGGTTGTAAGAGTTCCCAATAAGATAGATCCCTCCTGTATTGAGCTCGGCTGTAAGAGTTCCCAATAAGATAGATCCCTCCTGTATTGAGCTCGGCTGTAAGAGTTCCCAATAAGATAGATCCCTCCTGTATTGAGCTCGGCTGTAAGAGTTCCCAATAAGATAGATCCCTCCTGTATTGAGCTCGGTCGTAAGAGTTCCCAATAAGATAGATCCCTCCTGTATTGAGCTCGGCTGTAAGAGTTTCCAATAAGATAGATCCCTCCTGTATTGAGCTCGGCTGTAAGAGTCACCATTAGATAAACCCCGGCATTGCTTGCGATGAACATGTTGGAAGCTATATTTTCTCTCTACATAGCGTGACGTGCATCAGTAGGTGTCAGGTGTGAGAATGTTAAGGGCCAGAGAAACACTAAGCACATATATCACCAGTAATTGTTTGTCCTCCGTAGTTGTGAAACGCGCCATACAACCCCTCCACTGTAAATAGTTTCAGAGATAAGATTCTGGTTTAGAAGAATGCTCGGGTAATGTTTGGAGATTGCTCGGGGATTCATCGTCGGGTTTATGAGGCGTGACTTAGAGTTGAAAAACAAGAGGTAATCTTCTTACAGGGGTGTTAAACAAGAGGTATCTTCATACAGGGGTGTGAAACAAGAGGTATCTTCCTACAGGGGTGTGAAACAAGGGGAATCTTCATAAAGGGGTGTGAAACAAGGGTATCTTCATACAGGGGTGTGAAACAAGGGGAATATTCATATAGGGGTGTGAAACAAGGGGTATCTCCATACAGTGGTGTGAAACAAGGGCTATCTCCATACAGCGGTGTGAAACAAGGGGTATCTCTATACAGGAGTGTGAAACAAAGGGTGTTTTCCTAAAGGAGAGTAAAACAAATGGTAAGTGCTACCCACCTTATTCTTTGGGTCTTTCGACATATAAACATTAGTAGAGCAGGGGTGTGATACTTATGGTTTAAAGTAATTGCACCTGAATTTTCTTGGAAGACAATTGAATTGTTAAAAGTTTTTAGGAAAAACGTTTGAATACACCTTATTGGTATTCAAACCTGACCCTCTCATCACTGGCAACCAGATAGTATGAGAATGATGCCTTGGTCTGCGTTCCCATTTATTTTGATGGTTATGGATTAATTGGTGAGTTTTTTAATATTAAAACCATACAAATTGTTATGTATGTTTTTTAAAGCTCTCTTATTTCTGTAAGATATTAAGGACTATTCTTTTATTTAGAGCATTACAAACCCTCTAGAAAATACAGGTTTTAAGAAACAGTCTTGAAGACGCACTATTAAAAATACAATCTTAAAGACATACACTTGGCCTTGAGGCTTTTTGAGTCATGCGGTGACCTGACCTCGTGTATTAAATTGTTCCCGCTCATAGAACAGTCCAAGATTTCTTCTTCCCCCTTACAGGGTCCACAGGCGGTCATAAATCCTCCCCACACCAGACCTCTCTTAAGACCGGGGAACAGTAGCCCAAGTAAGTCACCGGACCTGTCAACAGATAGCGCGCGGCTCGACTTCATAAAGAAGATGTTACAATGAAAGAAAACGGTCCATAAGGCCGGTTACTAAGTGCGGGGAGTGGGATGTAAATAATAAAGGGGTCGGTCGCTAGTGACGATAGTAAGGGGGGAATTGACAAGTGGCGAGGTCTAACTCAGGTCTACCAAGTCACGTGACTTATGACGTCACGAAGACAATGGTATGGACGTAGTTTGGGGACAAGTTATAAGGCTGATGTTGTGGGGTATGGGGAGAGTTACATCCCCCCTCTCACTTGTTATACGGTCTTGCCCTATAAGGGTTGTTTTTATGTTGCATTCTCCTTAATAAGATTCACGGGATTCTCTCGGGGCCGGTGCGGGGATTGTAGACCTGTCATATCTACTAGGGATACTTTGGGATTAGACTGGGTCCGGAGATTGTAGACCTGTCAACTGTACTAGGGATACCTTAGGATTAGGCTGGGTCTGGGGATTGTAGACCTGTCAACTGTACTAGGGATACTTTGGGATTAGACTGGGTCCGGAGATTGTAGACCTGTCAACTGTACTAGGGATACTTTGGGATTAGACTGGGTCCGGGGATTGTAGACCTGTCAACTGTACTAGAGATACTTTGGGATTAGACTGGGTCCGGGGATTGTAGACCTGTCAACTGTACTAGGGATACTTTGGTATTAGACTGGGTCCGGGGATTGTAGACCTGTCAACTGTACTAGAGATACTTTGGGATTAGACTGGGTCCGGAGATTGTAGACCTGTCAACTGTACTAGGGATACTTTGGTATTAGACTGGGTCCGGGGATTGTAGACCTGTCAACTGTGCTAGAGATACTTTGGGATTAGACTGGGTCCGGGGATTGTAGACCTGTCAACTGTACTAGGGATACTTTGGGATTAGACTGGGTCCGAGGATTGTAGACCTGTCAACTGTACTAGAGATACTTTGGGATTAGACTGGGTCTGGAGATTGTAGACCTGTCAACTGTACTAGGGATACTTTGGTATTAGACTGGGTCCGGGGATTGTAGACCTGTCAACTGTACTAGGGATACTTTGGGATTAGACTGGGTCCGGAGATTGTATGGAAATAAAATGACATACAAAGAAATAAAGAGCGCTCTCTCATTTAATAAATAAAATAATAATCTCATTTTGGTCGAATACAATATTTTCCGAATCTGAAAATGATGAACATAGGCGGGAACAGAAATCACAGCAGTAGCTAAATGTTTTTATAAATACATTCACGGTGACATTCATAAATCTTTGTACTTATGGCACTGTCCGTATGACTGACCAATGGCCTTTCAAAAACATCGAACAAACTTTATGATGCTCATGGATTATTTTGATCCTTTTGGTTAAAAGAGACTCACAACATTTTTCAAGGAGATCCGATAATATTTAGAACGACCTCAAATGGGTTGAATTATTACTACATGGCCAATAAGACCACAACCATTATAAAGCAAATCATAATCATGACACTAAGATATTTTTACCGACAAAAATAAATATCTAGCTTTTCCACACGTTTACGGTATATCTACAATTGGTACAGTAGATAAAGGTTATGATGTGTAAAATTGTACAGTGGGTTTCCTTGTCAAACTATGCGAAAAGTGCTATAATGAGCCCAATAAATCTAATTAGTCTTCTTTAAGTATATCTCTGGATTTTCTCTGCAATATTTTATTTAAAAAATTGAGTGCTTCAATTTTTAGTAACTGTAGTTCTCCGCTCAGCCATCTATAGCTGCATGGCTTGTATTCGCTCTCTCTAATCTTAGATCGAAATTCTTGTAATCGACGAAATATGAAAAGATTTGGACCAACCGTTGATCCAGATAATGCCTTGAATACTTCCCCACAATCACTTCAAGTAGTTGTTGTTGGCATGCGAGTCAAGACAATTCTTTCTGCAGATTTTTCTAGAGAAGAATGCAAGCTCCGTTCAAGCTACCTGTATCAGCGGCAGTCTTATCAAAGGACATTCCTACGATTAATCCTGAACGTTTCCTGTAAGGCTACTTGTGCAGCTTTCTTATCTGTTCTCTCGTGGCCTGAAACTAAAATATACATTTTATCCTCCTCCTTTGGCCAACCGGAAAATGCCAAAGGTAGTTTTCCATCGAAATGGCTCACCAAAGGACGATCAAACTAGAATTCAGCTTTAGCGTCTGTGGCTTCTTGAGAGATTCTATGTCCTTAATCTTCAAATGCTGCTCACGGATAAAGGAAGCTTGGTTGCGTTAGGATAGCCATAATATTGAACAGCTTTATTCAGAAGATAGGTTGCTTTTCTGTCCCTGGTGTTGACGCGTTCCAATGCAGAGGCAAGCTCTCGAGAAATAACCATCAACTCTCACATAGTTTGTTGTAGTTTTCTACGTTGAGTGATCTGTAACATCAAAGCTTATTTCTGTATCTTCAGTTATCTCATCATTAGTTCATTGCTCATATTAGCTTCTTCATCATCTTCGCTGTCGATTTAATATCCTGAGACATTCTTACAAAATGTATATTTACTAAATAAAAGTTTAATACGATGAACTATCTGCTATATATGGTTTCTAAATACGATCAATGCATAAACTTACCCCGTTCACACCTTGCACCAATTCAACCTTACTTGTACCCCCCAACAAACTTGCCTGATACCCTGCCCTATCAACCCTCCCCCCTTCCCAGTCCACCTCAATGAGTAACATTGGATATAAAACTATCGACAGATACACCGTAGAATGTAGATCATTTCCTCAGCACCTGACTTAGCCCAAGTTATGACGGGTGAGGTCAGTGTCTGAGAGTCACAATGGTTACTTAATTTTATTTCAAATATTCATACGTCAAGTAATTTAATCACTTTTGATGGAAAATATCAAAATCCAAATAGTAATAATAATAATAATAATGGTAATAGTAATATCGTATCAATTAACATAAATAAGTTTTTTATTTTTTAATCCTTTCTTTCATGGACGTAGAAAATTGGGGGTCAGAGGTTTGTACCCCCCTTTGAAATTGTTAGAGCTCTTAAAAGGAAAAGGGGGGCACAGATACGTATAAAACATAAATAAGAAATTGTTTTTTTTACTTTTTATTCTTATATTACACCAGCCAGATACTAATTATTACTATTATTATCATTATTATTATTATTATTTTAATATAAACTTAGAGATGCACTAAAAACTCCTATTGTAAAACTAGCTTGACCTACAGTAGCTTGTAACATGTACAAGGCATAACTATGCAATAATGGACCCACGGTGGGTCCCCCAAGAAAACAAGACCCCACCCTTCCCAAATCTTATCTATAATAATTGTAGATTTTAAAAATTATTTTGACATTTATTATTGGAATTCTTTTATAATACGTAATAATATAGAGTGGGTAGGTTGAATTTAGAGGAAGTGCACCCACATTTTCGTGGAGATATAAGAGAGTAAACCCATTTAGGAAAAACCACCCTAAGTGCATTATTATACAGCCGTAACAGTTGATAAAATTGTTGCTGAAAAGTTTCAATATAATGTAAAAAACTTAATCTGAATTGAATAAAACAATATTAATAAATATATTAAGCAAATCTATAATCAGTTACCAATATTAACACTTATAGAGACTAAACAAACATTGGTCTCTGTGAAATTGTCTACAATTTCCTCCAAGTACACGCTACGGACAGTAGCTCAACAGACAACATAGCTAATCCCTGCAGCCTTTCTTGATTCATGTGCTTCTTAAATAATCTTTAATAAAGTTTTTAAAATGACCTTTCAGCTATTTTTATTTATTTTATAGAAAAATATGTACAGACTTTTTTTGTACAGCATAAATTTTGCGTAATAAAGTTACTATTGAGTAATTTTTGATTGCATAGTGAGATCCTTACGAAATAAAAATAGGCTTTCATCTCTTACCAAATTAATTTTGGGTGGGTGGACCTGCGTGGTGGGCCCTATTTTGGGCATGGGCCTGCGGCATTTTGCCACCACCCTATGGTCACATCACTGAGCTTATAACTATCAAGAATTTCAAACTCTATTACACTGTTTATTATTAATTATATTTTCTAATCAAATATAGCTTTGTACGTTTAAGCATATTTTAATATGTCTAACACTCGCTTTGGTGCCCTCATGGTCTAACGCGCTACTCTCGCAGTAGACTAGACTGCCGATGACGGGGAAATCGAGGTTCTAATCTCGGTTGGGTGTACTGAGGTTGGTTTTTCCAAACTGGTTTTCCACGCTACCTCCACGCAAATGTGGGTACATTTCCTATGAATATAACCTTCCTGGGTCCTAAAACCATTAGCGCAATTGTTGAAAAACAAAATTTACTCACAAATTTTCTGCTTATTTGACAAAAATTTGAATCTGACCATTTTTCTCAGGAACTTTATATCCTACTGAAAGCAAATATTTTGATTAGGCTAAATAATATTATATATTATATAGGTATATATATAATATAATGTGAATAAAAATATTATATTATAAAATACATATTATGTAATATATACATATATATACATACATATTATGTAATATATACATATATATACATACATATTATGTCATATATATACATTTATACATTCAAATTTGAAGATAGCATAGAACAATTTCCTGCAGAAAGAAACATTTTTTTAAATAGATAATTTGTATAGAATAAATATTACATAGGTAGCCTTTATTTCCTTTACTACAAAAATTATAAACAATTAATCTAAAAATAAGTATTTAAAATTACAATATACTACAAGAAAAGGTTTTTCGCCAAATTATATGGAAAATATCTATCTATCGATTTTGACCAAATTTGATAGACCTACACACAAGTTTTACATTGAAGCATGATCATTTTATAATCTATGTCTCCCTTATTAATAACTTTTGTGTCAAGGATGTTCATAATATCTAAACATCATCAGCTATTTTATAGCTATTTTAGCTACACACACTATGTATTAATACAACCATTCTACAGATTTATATATTCAAAGCCCTTCATCAAAACTTTTGTAATATACACACTTAAAATTATGTTTTAATTTTTTTTTTTAATTAGGGACTTGTGCTACAAATTTCGGTTGAATCCCGACCGCGTGAACTGAGGTATTTTTCTTCATTATTGCTCATTCCCTCCACGCAAATGTGGGAACACTTTCTCTAAATTACCGTATTTCTTATCCACCCTACTTCTTTATTTTAAATTTACGGATAACATTGAAGGATATTAAGAAGTGAAGCATTTCTAGTATCACAAGAACNAAATAAATAATCTTTACAATTCACACTCTTACATGTGTTGAGTAACATCCTCATCTTAGTATTTGTGTTCCTCCCTCCCCTTCGTCACTAAGGCTTACGTTATTTTCATCTCTTTGACTTGGCATGCTATAGCACCCGAGGGGTGCGAGAAAGTAGAAATGATATTAGTGATGAAATTATTTTGTTAAATAATAACTGTCAAAATGAAATATGGACCTGTGTTAATTTTATTAATTTAAAAAAAGTGGTGGTCAAGACATGTTCAATAGTGCCCCCACTCCCCTTTCATTATCCACCTTTACAATTGATAGCGAAATAGTTTCAAGACATTTATCTATTGTGACAAGTGTATTTCTTGTTCAAATTACCAATAGTTCATAGTAATTTAGATAGCCCTGCATCATCAATACCAAATTATTGACTCTGTTTACAGATCAAATTACCAAAGTTTTTGATTGGTACACCTTAGTGAACCGAACCCGTGTGGGGTTTACGCCAAGGTACTAACTAAGCCAATGCGTTAGAGAAGAGTAAGGTTGCTTTTAGAGGACATACACTCACATTTGCGTGGAGGGTGAGTGGAAAACCATTTAGGAATAAAAACCTCGGTTCACCCGACTGGGATCGAACACCTATTTCCTCGTCCTCACCAGTCCAGTTTATTGCGATGTTATAGAGCCGCACTTTTTGCATTTCTCATTGAAATAAATAGGGTTTGTCGACTGGGAGTAGGCCCAGAATCAGAGATTGTAGCTCTCTGTTTGGGAAGGACTTTTGGGTATTTGACCCAACTGTTTCCTGAAGGGTTAGTACTAGAATTAAGTTGGAGACAAGTAAAACAACAGATTGTTGATTGTCTCGTTCCCTCTAGAGCTAGAGAAAACTTGCGTAGGTTTTATGTCCAACGTTTTCAGCGCCCTGAGGAGTCCTTGAGAAGCTTAATCGTGTCAGTGTCCGAGGCTGCCGAGCTGTTAGAGCTAAACCTCTCGGAGCGCCAAGTAGTAGACATTACCCTTATCTCGGCGCCATTTTGTTTTCGCCAGTAAACCTTGTTCTATGGCTGAACTCCATAGCCTTGCTTCCCTTATTGAGGGCACATTACTCCCTGGAAGCGAGTTTTTGGCAGATAATGCGCCTATTGTTGTTGCCAATCGAGGTGTGGGTTTGAATCTCGGGAGTTTTGGTGGTACTCAGAGGAATAGAAGAAGTATTCCTGCGCGGGATACTAAAACTGCGAGACAGAACCACACTTGCTCGTGAAAAACGGAGAACAGGAATTTTAGACAAGCTTGAAAAATTAGGTATAAGGTATTTCCATTATTGGAATATCAAAGAGTTTAAAGAGCTCCTCTATACGGTTAACAAAGCACCTTAATTCTTGTTGGGAATTCCGACCAAACAAATAGGTTAAACCATTAAATCTTTGAGTCCTTCTATATTAATAAAGAGCTTAATGAATTCTTCTAAACGGTTAACAAAGCTCCTGAATCACCATTGTGTATTCCTACTAAATCATTAAATTTTAAGATTAAAATTTAATTTCAAATGTCAAATTTGATCAAAATAAATTACACAAAGGTTTAGATTCCCGACATAACTCAAACTTCTGTGGGACTATTACTTACACCACCTTTGAAGTAATCGAGAAGATTCCGACTTGTTAATATTTAAATTTAACATTATAATAGAAAAACAAAGCAATATTACACTAGAATACTAGCAATTTCTCAATAAACGAATCGGTTATTGTTAAAGTTATAACTTATAAATCAACAAAAATGAATTAATTTTATAATTTATTCAAACAAAATACGTCTACAAAATTTTATCTATAAATTAAACTCTATCGAATTTTAAAGTTAAACTATCATTGGTAGCCACAAGTGCAATACAATTTATATTTAAACTCAATATTTCAAACAAGAAAAAGAACCAAAAAGTTGGCTACCTACATCTATGTCTAGATACTACAAAAGACACATTAAATGTTCCATAAAACAATTTTACTTTCCAAAGTAACTCTTCTAGTGAGAAATTACTGATGTCTACACAGAACGATTTAATCACATAATTAACTAGGTGTTCAAACACCCAAACCCATTATAGGTCGATTATATTTAAATATTTACTAAAATATATAGAGTTTATATATTACCATCCTGGAGCGATTATGTCAAAGTCCAGACCAGGACTTCTTGTGGAAGTGTTGGATATAATAGTCAACCATGTTAGCTGAGCACCAGCTTTATATAGGTCTAGTTGATGGTTATAAGGGGGGAAATCTTCATATTAAAAGTATAACGCCACGTTGCGAACATGTGCTAGCAGCATGGTTCTCTTGTTAACAACTGTCATCATCTTGACACGTCATCTAGATACGTAGACTGGAACTCTGGTGAGTTGGCAGTTAAGATCACGTGAGGTTCGTCTGTTGGCTGGCTGGGCCAATCAGCGTAGGTCTAGATCACCTCATTGGAATGACTCATCGATGCACCTATCATAGTTTTGTCAGTCTTCACTTCATTATAAACTTCGGTGCGAACTAGTCGTGTGATGGTTGTTGACCGAGACTATAGGGTGAGTAAAGCACATATTTTATACATTGTGAGGTGTTGTAAATGTTTGATATTGTAGGATGTCTATATGTATTGCTTATTTGGGGCGGGTATTATTGATGTAACATTAGCTAGCATTGCTAATGTTACAGCGAGAATAACACCTTAGACCAATGCGGTCACCGAAGTGTATCCCGTAGTTATATTAATTAGGTATCCTACGCACATGAATTAAAATAAATGGATTAATTCTAAAATACAGTACTAAAATAGTATTTTCCACGCATAAACGGAAGTTAATTCATAACACCTATTTTATATCCAATTCACAAGAGTAGGACATTTATTTTTCTTTCGTCTGGTTGAGAGATAAAGTCGTTTCTTATTTTATTCGATCTCTTTTTACATAAACGGCTTCCATTGCAAAACACATCGTATTCACAGTTCACACAACTGATTTAATCAAATAAATGTAGTCGAGTTGATATTTTTCCTGCGAACATCTGTGAGTCACAGTGCAACGCTTGGCATCACTGCCTTGAGCTTTCACGAGAGGCTCATCTTGTTCAACCTTACACCGATAGGTTGCAGCATGTGGCACCACAGAACTTTTTTGAATTAAAATGAAATTGTTTCGCTTTATTTTAGTTTAGAACAATATGTATGTTGAAAAATGAAAAGATAATTATTCTCAATCATATTTACTATGTTTATGCTTTACCTGCAGATTTAAAAAACCATTGAAGCAAGAAAATACGATCATGTAAAGATCATTTAAACAAAGCTGCTTGAAAATATTTAAATTTAATTGGCATTAAATTATATTAAATGATAGACAAATGTGTTTGTTGTGATGTAATGAAAACAGTTTTAGCCTAAGTCTTCCCTTATTTCAATAACAAGCCCAGTCTGTTCTATGCAGTGTTATTTAAATTATTTTTTAAGACTTAAATTTGAATTGGCTGGGTGGAAATGAATAACACATAAACTATGTAGGTAAATTGATCTTTACAGCTGTCAAAATCTGAGTCAAATATGTTTAATAGTTTTCTTAATAATCGGGTACAGAGAAATCGCCTTAGAAACCAGCCGCGCTTATCTCTTAGGGTGATCCGTCCCCTTAATATAACGAGTAGTACCTGTTGGTTTTATTATCTTGTTGAATGACAGAATGGACTATCGTCACACCCCAATAATGCAAGGATAAGCTTCGTTGTTTGATCGTAGCGAGAGAAATATCAGATGATCGTGATGAAGTGTGGGGTGGACTTGAACCCTGAGTTTTAAATGATCGGGTTCGTGCAAAGAGAAATTTTCTAACTATCAGGGATCAGCTGACGAGGAGGTGGGCAAGAGGTTGTTACCGCCAACAAGATTTACCGTGTGTGGGAAAATATCCATTTTGGAGAGAAGGGGGGGTAGCAACAATGAGCTGCCTCCATTATTTCCCCACGAGCAACTGACAAATGAGTTTCTACAATATCGCAACACGAATCTTCTCCAGGAGAGTCTTCTTAACAATAACAACAACAACAACAGGGAAAGAAACGTTGTTTGGAAAAACAAATTTCTTTTAGTTTGGGTTGGGTGAAGCGGGGTGGCATCCATTGTACGCAGCGTCTCCAGCGGTCGGAACAGATAACACCCGTGAAACGGGTAACAAGGCCATTAACAAAACTGGTTGCGAATTTCAAATTCCAGAGATTTTGCTTTTTCTTTTGTTATTTTCCTTAAGATGACGAGTTTTCGTTGGAGGATACTTGTATGTGTTATACCCCCTGTTCCTTTCACCCCTCCTGTCACTCTATTTAAGGGAGACGCGGTGGTAGGAACGCCGTTTAATGTCCATGCTGTCGGAGTTTTTATAACAAAACACAATTTGGACAAAATAAATAAAATATTGCTTCAGCTACCTAACACTATCCCACAAGCTGTTGAATAATTGTCTGTGAGTGAAAAATTAAATTAAAGGTATCAACAGAAAAAAAATTTGACTTATTTTGACCAAATAACTTTTTGTTAAAAAAAACCCATCCAAAGTATTGACCTTTCCCCACATTTAATTCCACGAGATTTAAGGTCTTGTTTGGTTACTAATTTAATAAATAGCCAACATTTGGCCTAATGAGTTCTCGGATACTCCACCAGTGGTTCCGACATACCATCAACTTAATGCTCTTTACCTTGGAAACATCTCGCTCTTAGCACATTCTGATCAGCCTGGTCTACTCTGGGAGTGTAACTTGTAGCACGTGGTAGAAACCAGAGTTTCTGTGTCTGCTCTGTGTGTCTGCTGGCAGCTCTGTATGTCTCCTGGCTGCTCTGTGTGTCTGCTGGCTGCTCTGTGTGTCTCCTGACTGCTCTGTGTGTCTCCTACCTGCTCTGTCTGTCTCCTAGCTACTTTGTGTGTCTCCTAACTGCTCTGTATGTTTGCTAGCTGTTCTGTGTGTCTTCTAACTGCTCTGTGTGTCTGCTGGCTGCTCTGTGTGCCTCCTAACTGCTCTGTGTGTCTCCTAACTGCTCTGTGTGTCTCTTATCTGCTCTGTGTGTCTCCTAACTGCTCTATGTGTCTCCTAACTGCTCTGTTTCTTGAACCTGTCCCGGGTGAAAGGACACTAAGGTATAATTTATAAGAAATGCATGTGCGTTGGGGTTTAGGAGGGCGTTTAAGAGAAACCACCGCTAGGAAACACTTTGAGGATTCAAACCTTGTACTGCCTGTCATCTGTAAGTTAGACCAGTCGAGCCTAACATTTAGTCAGCATGACCACCCCTTCGTATACTAGATTTACTGTTTGTTTATCTTGGCTAGAACTATACATTTATGATAGTTTTAATTAGCTGTAGGGAATATTAGTTCATTTGCCCAGAGAATGAAAATATATTACCTTCAATATCAGACTGATTTAGTCAACAAGTAGAGAGCATGTAGTTAGTGGGCATGTAGTGGAAATCACGTGGACTCCAAGCTGTGGCGCAGCCAAGGTGGAGAATGGGTGGAAGACATCCAATGCTATACTATGATTGGGCAGAGTTAGTTGTGCGCTAGAGCACTCGGGTCCTTGGTTCAACTCCTCTGCTCCAACCCTCAGCTAACAACCAACCAGACAGACACAGGCGAGGTGTTGTCATGTGGGCACATATTCCTCTCGTCAATAAAAAGGGGGCGACATGTGAATATGGGTCCCTCCAAACAGTTGAACATTAGGGTGGAGATGTTGATTGCCTCCATTGTGACCACACCCAGAGCAAGGAGGGGGTGGTAATAACTGTATCTACGTTTAATTTGCTGAGCTCTCTTCATGTTATATATCAGCTGACAAGCTAGAGCCGGACAACTCAGCATCTATAGCACCTCAGGATGAGAGCATCTATAGCATGTCATAATGACAACATCTATAGCTTCCCTCTAAAATACTACCAGACCCTCCCTCCAGAGTAATATCGGAGCCCGTGGGAGCTACCCCTAGTTCCGTCAACCCCTGCACGCAACATCCCTGACCTAGGTCACGCCATCACACAAACATCCCCCAATCTCGGAGTGTGGGTTTATTGGTCGAGATAATGGACCCGTTGAGTCATTCTCTTGTTAGCTGAGGGGTTGATGACGTGTCCCTGGGGTTAACTGTCCACCACACCCATGGTTCTGTCGGTTTGTAAGTCGTGTTACACACTTTGACTTTATTATTGCACTTTAAAACAACACAAGTAAATATTCGATCAACAGTGACACTTTTATAAATATTAATATTTGTGCCGGACCTGAGAGATCTTCCCGTCTAGTCAAGGAAACTAGAATTTGGAGGAAATGTAGTCACATTTGCTTGGACAGAAAGTGATAAACCATTTAGGACAAAACTATGCCTCAGTAATCTCGGTCTGGATTCGCTAACTGACCTCCCATCCTTCTTTCAGACCAGACTAGACTGACACCTGTGTCCACATGACCACCGATGTATATATATATAGATAGATAGATAGATAGATAGATAGATAGATAGATAGATAAAGTCCATCATTTCCCACGCGGCTAGGATTTGTCTTCAATTCTGGTCTTGTCAACATTTAGTGATAAACTAATGTCCTGGGGTGTGGTTGCTGGGTCTGTCCTATAACTACGAGACTAAATCATAGGGGCCGGGCCAGGACCCACCAACACTTTTTGAACATATATTTTTGTTTCTTTTTATTGTACAACATATTTTATATAAAACATTAATATGAAGTGTAGCACCATTCTCTACACACAGTGTTCCAGTCCCGAGAGGATTCATTACTCGCTACAATTGTACCAGCGCTCGAGACTCCAATGACTCAAAATGGAGAAGCAGACAAGGGCCAGCCCCTCTCAGATAAGCAGGGCTGCGTCTAGGTGGGAAGAGGGGGTCAATTACCCAGGGCCTCACATTCCAGGCGGCCACAATTTCCCCCAAAATGATTAAATTAAATTATAGTTTTTATTCTAAATTTCACATCAAATAGTGTACAGATAATTAACAGCAATAAGTATTCGCTTAGTGATAGGATTCCATCCCATATTCCCAAAAAACCTAACTTTATGTTATTCGGGTAGTGTGCCATAGTTTTAAGTGAAAAAACACACTATATACATTTTTAGGGAAGGATATTCATTCTAAAGAAGTTTTCTTACTAATAGTTTTTGAAAATTTGACACTTTTTGATAAATTCTATTGGGTTATTTCAAAATGTATATCTGGAAATTTTTTAAATTATAAATAAGAACTTGTGTTTGTTTTTAATAGAAAGCTGGGAAGGGGAGGGAGGGGGCTAACAGTCCAGTGACGACAACGTCCGTAGAGGGTGAGGTTAGATTCTGCTGACAGATGGCAGCTGCGCACCAACCCTCTGTCGTATTTCACTCGTCTGACTCAAGAGATGGTGGCTAATTACTTGGAGGGCTCAGCCACATACTCCCTCCCTCCTTGGATTGCAAGCTGTGTGCCAATCAACCTTGAAACAAATCAACAACTTACACACAAGCTTGATTCCGCTGAGCCGCTATGTATAACTCAGAGCATGATGTAGCGGAAGAAATGTAGGCCTAAATATTAATTTCAAATCTGACCAGTAGAAGCCCCCAGGCTAGTGAGAAAAGAAGAGTTGCAATATCCTCTAATTCCTCATTTCCTTCAAGGTCACCTCGTGGTTGGGAGGGGAGGGAAAGAAAAAAATAAGACTTTTGGAAACCATCAAAGTAGATTTACTAGGTTTGTTAAACACTAGCGATCCTGGAGGAGTTATATATTCACACAACTCACACATCTAGCAGTAGTTGACGTACTACCATCACACAACTCACACATCTAGCAGTAGTTGACGTACTACCATCACACAAATCACACATCTAGTAGTAGTTGACGTACTACCATCATACAACTCACACATCTAGCAGTATTTGACGTACTACCATCACACAACTCACACATCTAGCAGTATTTGACGTACTACCATCACACAACTCACACATCTAGCAGTAATTGACGTACTACCATCACACAACTCACACATCTAGCAGTAATTGACGTACTACCATTGGTAATATTCTTTCATTCACCCCCACCATCCATCTAGAGCTCTCTCTCTGCTTGTTGAGAGAATTACATCTTAGACAACGCGACCACGGATATGGGTTGTAGCCTTACTAAAAGAGTCGTGTCTAACGTGTGGTTCCGTCCGTCCGTCCACGAATGGCGTTGGTTTGAATCCCAGCTGTATAAGTATATCTGTGAAAAGAATATATCTACTGGTGGTTTATACGAGTACTTTTCCATATTCAGGAAATCTCGGGCTGGGATGACGACGCCATCTTAAATCTTACAAGAAAATTAAAAGGCTATACATTTAATACTTTATTACAACTCGTCTTTGGTTAGTTTTTAATGGATACTTTTAATCGTCCCGTGATTTCCCAAAATAAGGTTTATTTTAGAAACTATTTGGAATTGCTCTAAGCGTCGAGTTCTATCGGCTCAATGGCCGACAGTTGTTGGAGGGGGTAACTTGATTCAAAGACACGCTTTCCCTTCTTTCTCTGCCTTGTATCAATCCCACGGGGAGCGCTTCCTCACAATTTGCATGGGATTTCCAAGCCGTTTATTTGCTCAGAGGAGGAGCAAGTCCCTTTCAACCCGAGTGAGAGAAAAAAAGGAATCGGTGTCGATTTAATTGCACTCTTTTATTCCCACTTTCTTTTCCCGTTTATTTTATTTTATTTGAGAAACATAGCGCGGTGTCAAGTAAGCGCTGGAATAGCTGGAGGAATACTAGAGGGAGATAAATTCACAGAACATTGATTCCACCATCTTACCATGGACTGGAACATTGATTCAACCATCTTACCATGAACTAGAACATTAATTCAACCATCTTACCATGAACTGGAACATTGATTCAACCATCTTACCATGAACTGGAACATTGATTCCACCATCTTACCATGAACTGGAACATTGATTCCACCATCTTACCATGAACTGGAACATTGATTCCACCATCTTACCATGAACTGGAACATTGATTCCACCATCTTACCATGAACTGGAACATTGATTCCACCATCTTACCATGAACTGGAACATTGATTCCACCATCTTACCATGAACTGGAACATTGATTCCACCATCTTACCATGAACTGGAACATTGATTCCACCATCTTACCATGAACTGGAACATTGATTCCACCATCTTACCATGAACTGGAACATTGATTCCACCATCTTACCATGAACTGGAACATTGATTCCACCATCTTACCATGAACTGGAACATTGATTCCACCATCTTACCATGAACTGGAACATTGATTCCACCATCTTACCATGAACTGGAACATTGATTCCACCATCTTACCATGAACTGGAACATTGATTCCACCATCTTACCATGAACTGGAACATTGATTCCACCATCTTACCATGAACTGGAACATTGATTCCACCATCTTACCATGAACTGGAACATTGATTCAACCATCTTACCATGGACTGGAACATTGATTCCACCATCTTACCATGTAATGGAACATTGATTCCACCTTCCTACCATGAATTGGCACATTGATTCCACCATATTACCATGAACTGGAACATTGATTCCACCATCTTACCATGAACTGGAACATTGATTCAACCATCTTTCCATGGACTGGAACATTGATTCCACCATCTTACCATGAACTGGAACATGGATTCAACCATCTTTCCATGGACTAGAACATTGATTCAATAATCTTACCATGAACTGGAACATTGATTCCACCATCTTACCATGAACTGGAACATTGATTCAACCATCTTACCATGAACTGGAACATTGATTCAACCATCTTTCCATGGCACTGGAACATTGATTCCACCATCTTACCATGCACTGGAACATTGATTCCACCATCTTACCATGAACTGGAACATGGATTCCACCTTCTTACCATGAATTGGCACATTGATTCCACCTTCTTACCATGAACTGGAAAATTGATTCCACCATCTGACCATGAACAGGAACAATGATTCAACCATCTTACTATGAACTGGAACATTGATTCCACCATCTTACCATGAACTGTAACATTGATTCAACCATCTTTCCATGGACTGAAACATTGATTCCATAATATTATGATGGACTTAAAACACAGATTTTGTATTTCTTTTTAACTAATGTAGGCCTACCCTTCTGGTCCCACCACCATCAACCCATGACACGACTTACAAAATAAAGAACCCCACTGAATACTGATTGATAGTATGAGACCTTGGACAAATACTGGCTTGTTGGTGCATATCCTGTAGTCAAACCACGTTCCTTCAGACATGTGGACCACTGCTCTAACCACTCGGACAGGCACTGGGGTGACTGCCCCTCCCCCTCGTATCCTCCACAGGAAGAGCTATGTTGGCAATCCTGCCAGGAGACGTATCGGTGTGGTGGCAGCCCTGTCTGAGTAATGGCGCGGAGAAGGATATAGAATAGTCCTCTTTGACTAAACGGAGAAACACAATCAGGCGGATTAGGGAGAGAGGGGTGTTGTGTGCAAGGATCCTTGAGGATGAACGGAGGACACTTTTAGAGAAGGGTCTGTATTACAGCTAATGTTCTCTGACTTGACGAGTACTTGGAGTAACAGAGCAAGAACACAATGAGCAGAGCAAGAACACAACGAGCAGAACAAGAGAGGTGGCAATTTTTTAAATTTTATATTCCTATTTTAGTTTAAATGCTAATAGCAGACATCTGACCTACCTGAACACCAGATAGTCCCCTGTGTCCCCAGTGAGTTTAGTTGAACTATTCACTATCCCCTGTGTCTCCAGTGAGTTCAGTCGAACTATTCACTATCCCCTGTGTCCCCAGTGAGTTCAGTTGAACTATTCACTATCCCCTGTGTCTCCAGTGAGTTCAGTCGAACTATTCACTATCCCCTGTGTCTCCAGTGAGTTCAGTTGAACTATTCACTATCCCCTGTGTCCCCAGTGAGTTCAGTCGAACTATTCACTATCCCCTGTGTCTCCAGTGAGTTCAGTTGAACTATTCACTATCCCCTGTGTCCCCAGTGAGTTCAGTCGAACTATTCACTATCCCCTGTGTCTCCAGTGAGTTCAGTTGAACTATTCACTATCCCCTGTGTCCCCAGTGAGTTCAGTCGAACTATTCACTATCCCCTGTGTCTCCAGTGAGTTCAGTTGAACTATTCACTATCCCCTGTGTCCCCAGTGAGTTCAGTCGAACTATTCACTATCCCCTGTGTCTCCAGTGAGTTCAGTTGAACTATTCACTATCCCCTGTGTCCCCAGTGAGTTCAGTCGAACTATTCACTATCCCCTGTGTCTCCAGTGAGTTCAGTTGAACTATTCACTATCCCCTGTGTCCCCAGTGAGTTCAGTCGAACTATTCACTATCCCCTGTGTCTCCAGTGAGTTCAGTTGAACTATTCACTATCCCCTGTGTCCCCAGTGAGTTCAGTCGAACTATTCACTATCCCCTGTGTCTCCAGTGAGTTCAGTTGAACTATTCACTATCCCCTGTGTCCCCAGTGAGTTCAGTCGAACTATTCACTATCCCCTGTGTCTCCAGTGAGTTCAGTTGAACTATTCACTATCCCCTGTGTCTCCAGTGAGTTCAGTCGAACTATTCACTATCCCCTGTGTCTCCAGTGAGTTCAGTTGAACTATTCACTATCCCCTGTGTCTCCAATGAGTTCAGTCGAACTATTCACTATCCCCTGATTGGAGAGCTGAGGGAATCACGAAACTTCTCTTGAGGATATAAAC
Organism: Timema bartmani; assembly: GCA_902151455.1. Taxonomy (NCBI): domain Eukaryota; kingdom Metazoa; phylum Arthropoda; class Insecta; order Phasmatodea; family Timematidae; genus Timema; species Timema bartmani. The sequence continues at coordinate 30,338 of CABFWB010003245.1, read as the reverse complement.
AAAATTAAACTAGTCTGCTCTTAGTTTGTTTTAGCCAGAACTTGTAGAACTTGTGGGCCAGTATTGATGGGCTGGAGGTTCAGGGGGGCCAACACCATCAGTTAAATTGTCCGGCTGCTCTCGAACAAACGAATGTGACATATGTCACGCACGACACATGTTGGAGCCTCGATTTAGAGAGTTATGGTTGATCCATCCCCAACTAGAGTCTTTGGCCATCACATCACTCTAATGTAAGTGTTAACTGTCCAGGGAAGAGTATCATTGGAAGATGAAGATCGCTGACTCTTGAATGACGTCACTGGTCGCGTGCTGCTGACTTCCCTCCCCCAGGGAATGTTTGGTGTCACACCACTTACCTCCAACTGTAATTGTGCGCCATGGTCAGTGTTGGTGTAGGTCATTACATTTCCTCATTAAATGGTAAATACGAACCTTATTAACATTAGCATTATTATTATTACTAATGAAGAAACTCCATTACGTATTCCTATTTATGTGAGCGCGTCACTGCACGACAGACAGACAGACAGACTAATTTAACAGCTTTAAGAAGGGAACGAGCGATGAGATCAGTATTTTTTATAGTTTTTAAGAAAAAAAAACATTTTGGATCAAAATAAATAAAATAGTGCTTTAGTAGATAGATAGATCCGTTTAGTTTTTTTTACAAATTCTGTTTTACCTGTCTTGAAGTTAATAGAGTGCATTTAGACATCTTAAGCGAGGGGTAAAAATTTGGCGATGTTCATGAGTCAAGACAAATATAAAAGTACTGTTTTGATTACTAAGTTATTTGTGGGAAATTAAACTGCACGATCTGAAGCAATATTTATTTTGGCCATACATGTTTTTGCCATAAAAACTGTGAAAATATTATGAAGAAAAAACCTTTTTATCTATTCATTAACAAAACATCTCAATCTCACGTGGTTCCAGTGGTGAAGGTCAATTGGCTGCAGATAAACTGAGGTGTGGGCAATACTAGCAGAGGTAACACAGATATCAAGGGGCAACTACAGATAAACTGAGGTGTGGGCAATACTAGCAGAGGTAACACAGATATCAAGGGGCAACTACAAATAAAATGAGGTTGTGGGCAATACTAATAGAGGTAACAGATATCAAGGGGCAACAGATAAACTGAGGTGTGGGCAATACTAGCAGAGGTAACAGATATCAAGGGGCAACAGATAAACTCCAATGTAACGAGACAGAGTTGGAAGCAACACGACGAATGGAACACTATATATATATCATATTGTTCTAATTCCCCTCCCCCTATGAGACCATGGGGGGGATGTCCAGTTCTGGTCCTGTCTGATTTCAAACTCTCCCTCCACAGAACCGTGGGTATATTTCCTATAAACTCAATCTTACCACTCCTAACTTACTAGCGTGTCGCCCTAACCGTTAGTAAGACGTGCCTAGGTTTCGTCCTGACAGGCGTGACAACATTGATATCTGTACAACATCTCTCTTACCGTTGTAAACACTTGCACCAGTTGTTAAACAACATGTTGTCCAAACAACCTCAAGCACTAAATACTCGACAGTATTTCCTTGAGAGCAACAATACGTAGGACTATATCGGCGAGTGCTGGGAGGTCGGAGCCAATTTTGAGGAAATTTCTCTGGGAAGGAGCCCCCGTCCCCGCTACACCCCCCGTCTAGCCATTGAAGGGTTGGATGGGGAAGGGCGGCAGGGAAATGTTAAAATATAAACTCGCACTTCATAGTTTTGTTCTACTTTACGTGGGAAGTTTTGGTTTATGCGTTCATGATCCTGAGCCTAACAGAACATAGTTCATGATACTGAGCCTAACAGAACATAGTTCACGATACTGAGCCTAACAGAACCTAGTTCATGATACCGAGCCTAACAGAACATAGTTCATGATACCGAGCCTAACAGAACATAGTTCATGATACTGAGCCTAACAGAACCTAGTTCATGATACCGAGCCTAACAGAACTTAGTTCATGATACTGAGCCTAACAGAACCTAGTTCATGATACTGAGCCTAACAGAACCTAGTTCATGATACCGAGCCTAACAGAACATAGTTCATGATACTGAGCCTAACAGAACCTAGTTCATGATACCGAGCATAACAGAACTTAGTTCATGATATTGAGCCTAACAGAACTTAGTTCATGATCATGAGTATAACAGAACTTAGTTCATGATCCTGAGCTTAACATAACCTAGTTCATGATCCTGAGCCTAACAGAACCCAGTTCATGATCATGAGCCTAACAGAACTTAGTTCATGATCCTGAGCCTAACAGAATTTACTTCATGAGACTGAGCCTAACAGAACTTAGTTCATGATTCTGAGCCTAACAGAACTTAGTTCATGACCCTGAGACTAACAGAGCTTAGTTCATGATCCTGAGCCTAACAGAACTTAGTTCATGATCCTGAGCCTAACAGATCATGGCTCATGATCCTGTTGAGGCTCGACATAACTGTACTATCCATTTTATCAACAACACAATAATGTAGTGAGCACATGTCTGTTTATAGACAAGTTTGATTCTGGGTCACGTGATCTTTACTATTCCACCATGTATTACTACCCACTCTACACTGAGCAGGTATGGAAGAAGAACGTAAAATTTAGTGATAAAGTACACACATTTGCGTGAAGGGAGTGTGGAAAACTGTATATTATCATCATCATCATTATTACTTAATCAGCTCATGATGTAATACAGATGGTACAGCATGAAAACTAATCCACAAGAGTAAAGTTGAAATAATGTCGGATACAACAAAACTAACTCATTATTTCAGCACCAAGTAATTATACACCTGAGATCAGCTGGCAACACGCCTGCCAACCTACACATGCCTATGTAGCTAGGAGTCAGGAGTTTAATTCTAAGGATGGTCGAAACAAAACTTTATTGGTCAAGTTGTAGGATCCTCTTTCATAATTTTGAATTGTTGTTGTGTTTGTTGTAGAGTTAGAATAGTTTGAAGTTATGTGCTCAAAATGCAAGGTGAAGTAAAAAATGGCCTTGGATATGTATTTTGCCAAGTGAACTGTCAATATTTTGTCTCGTGAGAAAGTTAGTTTAATTCATAGTAAGAACCTTTCCCTTGCCTTTCAGCTGCCTTCCAGTTCTCTGCCTTTCAGCTGCCTTCCAGTGCTCTGACTTTCAATTACCTTCCAGTTCTCTGCCTTTCAACTGCCTTACAGTTCTCTGCCTTTCAACTGCCTTCCAGTGCTCTGCCTTTCAATTACCTTCCAGTGCTCTGCCTTTCAACTGCCTTCCAGTTCTCTGCCTTTCAACTGCCTTCCAGTTCTCTGCCTTTCAACTGCCTTCCAGTTCTCTGCCTTTCATCTGCCTTCCAATTCTTTAACACTACCCGCTATCCTGGCCATACATTGGTTGCTGGTGTTTAATGGTACATACATTGGTTGCTGGTGTTTATTGGCTATACATTGGTAGCTAGTGTTTATTGGTACATACATTGGTAGCTAGTGTTTATGGTACATATATTGGTTGCTGGTTTTTATTGGTACATACATTGGTAGCTAGTCTTTATTGATACATACATTGGTTGCTGGTGTTTATTGGCCATACATTGGTAGCTAGTGTTTATTAGTCATATATTGGTTGCTGGAGTTTATTGGTACATACATTGGTAGTTAGTTTTTATTGTTACATACATTGGTAGCTAGTGTTTATTGGTACATACATTGGTTGCTGGTGTTTATTGGCCATACATTGGTAGATAGTGTTTATTGGTCATACATTGGTACCTGTTTTAATATTTCTTCATATTTTCAATCTCCCGTACATTTCTTTGATGCAAAGAAGTACAACAGAAACTTTTACAAAAATCCGATGTCTTGTGAAAACATTGACCCAGCCCCCCCACCCTGAGGATCAAAGATTTTGCATGGGGGAAAAGGGGGTTCACAAAAAAGGGCTTTCTTGGTTTAACCTTTATTTTTTGTTTTCTAGCGTGGAAAGCGGCTTTTCCTGAAGGGTCTGACGAAACCCGTGTCGCATGCATGAAACATGAGCTAGTCACTAGGTCACACGTTGCTAGTCACTAGGTCACACGTTGCTAGTCACTAGGTCACACGTTGCTAGTCACTAGGTCACATGCAGCTAGTCACTAGGTCACACGTTGCTAGTCACCAGGTCACACGTTGCTAGTCGCTAGGTCACACGTTGCTAGTCACTAGGTCACACGTTGCTAGTCACTAGGTCACACGTTGCTAGTCACTAGGTCACATGCTGCTAGTCACTAGGTCACACGTTGCTAGTCGCTAGGTCACACGCTGCTAGTCACTAGGTCACACGTTGCTAGTCACCAGGTCACACGTTGCTAGTCACTAGGTCACACGCTGCTAGTCACTAGGTCACACGTTGTTAGTCACTAGGTCACACGCTGCTAGTCACCAGGTCACACGTTGCTAGTCGCTAGGTCACACGCTGCTAGTCACCAGGTCACACGTTGCTAGTCACTAGGTCACACGCTGCTAGTCACTAGGTCACACGCTGCTAGTAACTAGGTCACACGTTGCTAGATCACATGCTGCTAGTCACTAGGTCACACGCTGCTAGTCACTAGGTCACACGCTGCTAGTAACTAGGTCACACGTTGCTAGATCACATGCTGCTAGTCACTAGGTCACACGCTGCTAGTCACTAGATCACACGTTGCTAGATCACATGCTGCTAGTCACTAGGTCACACGCTGCTAGTCACTAGATCACATGCTGCTAGTCACTAGGTCACATGCTGCTAGTCACTAGGTCACACGTTGCTAGATCACATGCTGCTAGTCACTAGATCACATGCTGCTAGTCACCAGGTCACACGTTGCTAGTCGCTAGGTCACACGCTGCTAGTCACTAGGTCACACGTTGCTAGTCACTAGGTCACACGCTGCTAGTCACTAGGTCACACGCTGCTAGTAACTAGGTCACACGTTGCTAGATCACATGCTGCTAGTCACTAGGTCACACGTTGCTAGATCACACGTTGCTAGTCACTAGGTCACACGCTGCTAGT
>CABFWB010003245.1:12924-24104 GCA_902151455.1 Timema bartmani | reverse complement strand
CTGTTGTCTAACATTCTCCCAGCCTTGCTCTGAACTCCTGTAAGACTGTCTGTGTATCCTCTTCTGTGGTCTAACATTCTCCCAGCCATGCTCTGAACTTCTGTAAGACTGTCTGTGTATCCTCTTCTGTGGTCTAACATTCTCCCAGCCTTGCTCTGAACTCCTGTAAGACTGTCTGTGTATCCTCTTCTGTGGTCTAACATTCTCCCAGCCTTGCTCTGAACTCCTGTAAGACTGTCTGTGTATCCTCTTCTGTGGTCTAACATTCTCCCAGCCTTGCTCTGAACTCCTGTAAGACTGTCTGGTCTTGTCTGTGGTCTAACATTCTCCCAGCCTTGCTCTGAACTCCTGTAAGAGTGTCTGGTGTAACCTCTTCTGTTGTCTAACATTCTCCCAGCCTTGCTCTGAACTCCTGTAAGAGTGTCTGGTCTTGACTGTTGTCTAACACTCTCCCAGCCTTGCTCTGAACTCCTGTAATTACACTAATGTTTTAGCGATTAGGAAGATTATAATTGGAGCAAATTCACACGAATTCACGTGGAAAACATTTTTTGGAAAAAACAGCCTCAATATACCCGCCCCAGATTCTAACCTTAATATCCCCTGAATCGTCAGTCTACTGGGAGGTTAGCACGTTAGATGATGCGGATTTTAACTATACGACATTCACGACCTAAGTTTACTTGGATGACAGCTCAAAAAGTAACTAAAAAATAGCCCCTAAAATATCACTACGCCAACAGCTGATATCTGCCACTGTCACTTGGGACAGCTGTTATGAAAACATATGGTTATGTAGAGTAATGTGATAGTTAACCACAGTAATTTAGGCCAATATTATGCCTCAAAGAATTTTGAAATTGAAATTTTTGAATGACTTGGTGATCTGTAACTTCTCTTCTTTTTTTCTCCTGGGAACTCATTATCAAAAAAACACACACAAATCTATCCACAAATAAAAAGAACCCCTTATAAAATTTCGTGAGATTAAAGTTAGATTAAACTTATATTTAAGTTTGATAAAAGATAAAAGTTTAAAGTTAGTTTAAAGTTAGATTAAAGTTAGATTAAAGTAAGATTAAAATTAACCAAATTAGGCCTAATATGTATTCGAACTAAAGAGAAAATATCTGTATACACAAAGTTATTCTTAAAATAATTAGTAATATGATCTAGGATTAAGTTTTTTTACGTTAATACAGAAGCCCAATAATTAAAATAAAAGGTAATTTAACTTAGTTATAAATTATTATAAGTTAGAGTAAGGCGTGGACCTAACAAACTAGAGACTTAATTTAAAGTTAAAAATATAATAAACGCGCACAGTAATAAATTCTATGAAATATATTTAAATTAAACAAAGTCTTAATATTTATTTGAGGTCGTCCACAAAGCTTATTTATCCTTCTATTCAAGTTAAAATAATTATTATTCCGAGCACTTTCACAAAAGGTCTAACAAATATGGCTTTAAAATGGCGACCAACGAATATTAGCCATGTGGTTGATGATGACGCGGACAAGTTGTTTAAAATGGTGTATCCTCGCAGCAGACGATTATATTTTATTCAGTTAAATATTTCTAAAAACAATAAACTAATAATAAAATAGTTAATCATATATAAAATAAATTACAAGTATTTTATCTTTACCAAGTAAATACGATGCCTTTATTAAAAGGTATTAATGCATGCACTATACTACACATCATAGATAACATTCCAAAACAAAGAATAGGTACTTTTAATATATGTTTAAAATATTGTTTCGAATTGGGTAAAAAGAAATTGTTAAAAGTAATGAAATAATGTGAGAAAACTTAAGTTTAAGTTATTTTAAATGTAAAATATAACATGTAATTAAAAAACTTAACATTCATAACAAAACAGTGTTCTTTTACAAGTGTTGGTAACCTAAAACCTAAACATATGATTTTTGAACTGTAATCCAGGTAAAGACCTATCGTGAATGAATTATAGCCACATTCCTGGATATTAGTCCAGACGTATTGAAGTCCCTCATAATATCAAACTCCGCTTTACCCTCTCTCGTATCTTCTCGTGTCCTCTTGAATCTTCTCACTCTCTCTTCTCACATTATTACTGTCTTATTCCACGAGGCTGACTGGGGAGTTGACCAGACACATCTTTATCACACATTTTGGTACGTTTATTTCTTTACATTTTCATTGAATGCTTGTAGCGTCAGATCCCAAATGTTGAATAAGTTCATGAGAATATGTAGAGCGTGAAGATGCTAACTACCGCACTCTCAGGGTGGACTGGACTGCCGACGACAGGGACTCTAAGGTTCCAATGACGGTCGGGTGTAATGAGGTTTGTTTTCCATAAATGGTTTTCCCCTCTCTTTCCACGCAAGTGTACGTACACTTCCTTCAAATTAAACCTTTCTGATCCTTAACACTATAACCCGGATGGTTAGTAAGACGCGGTGCTAAAAAAATGAATTTAGACAGAGAATGTCTCCGGGCAACTCGCGCAACAGAATTAGATCCATTAAGTGTAAATAGCCGAAGCTATATAAATGGTAATTACTTCAGTTAGATATCATTCTGAAAATTGAAAAATGACACCTGGACACGGGAATCAAACCCGGGACCTTTGGCTTAGTACGCCAATGCTCTAACCACTGAGCTATCCAGGATTCGTCCCGTGCCCAGGGTCATTCTTCACTTATATTTTAAGGCAGCCGATGGCTGCGTTATCTGATGGCTTGTGATATTAATAAAAAAAAAATCACATAACTGTAGCTGACGATTTCTGCTATGTCCATCATAGACTCTGCCTTAAAATATGAGTGAAGAATGACCCTGGGCACGGGATGAATCCTGGATAGCTCAGTGGTTAGAACATTGGCGTACTAAGCCAAAGGTCCCGGGTTCAATTCCCGTGTCCAGGTGTCATTTTTCAATTTTCAGAATGAGAATTAGATCCAGTTGAACTGTCAATTGCCACCTCCTGCAGTGTCGTGTGCTCCTAGTACCAGCGGTTTATCTACATGACACAGCAGCAGCGCGCGCAACAGAATTAGTTAGATCCAGCTGAACTGTCAGCTGCCACCTCCTGCAGTTTAGTGTGCTCCTAGTACCAGTGGTTTATCTACATGACACAACAAAGCTCCTGAAATACTTAATTTTTTAAATAAATACTTACTTTTTTTTAATTTTTAGGGCTAGTCAAAATGCCTTCTTTTTTCCAAACAAACAGCTGGTGTACTATGACTAAAGAATTAAAAATGAATTTATAATTAAATGGCTACAAAAAATTATTAAATATAACCTGGCGGTCCCGGCACAGATTTATCTGATTGCCAAACCCTTCCTTCACCTCTGACAAGACAAGACGTGTATTAATCACAACTTGTGAATGTGAGGAATGCCAGGCCTCCACCGTGGTTCGGATTCCACGTTAAACTGTAGGTCCTCCATTTCATCTCACAATCACCCTACCATTACACATTAGCGTAAGTGCGTATAACCCGAACGGGTAGTAAGACGCGGTGCTAATAATAATAATAATAATAATAATAATAATAATAATAATAATAATAATAATAATAATAATAATAATAATAATAAAAGAGAAATTAATCAATAAATCTAAACTATTATTATTAATACTGTATATTTAAAAGAAAGCGCACATTATGTATGTACTATTGGTTTGAATGTAGAAAATAACTTCATCTCACATAAATTATATTTATTATTTTGATGAATGCATACAGGAATCAACGTGTTCTAGCTGTAATCTGATTTTGTGTCAACAATTAAAAATTGCTCAAGTCAACAACAGTCGAAAGTTGATTTTGATGTGATTTCTAAAGCTCAAGAAAAATACGTCGACTTAAGCTGCTGGGCTCGAACCCATAAACATCGGGTCCGGAGGTGAGCACTTTACCCCAAGATCACCCACCTAGGTTGACTATGTCAACTTAGACATTTATATCTAATCTCACTTATTTCATATTTTGCCCTACCGTTGGTCGGCTCGATAAGTAGTAGTGAACAAGGACGAGACCGCTGGAATAAAACCTCCTTCACTATTCTACACTCCTGGTATTTATTTTCTCTGACGGTTGTACGTACGCGTATGTGCATGCAGTAGTATCGTTGTTGCCGTTTCAACCCAGTCGACAATTATTTTGTTTGTTTTATACAAACAAGGGCTGACGACAGAAGACAGCATTTACATAAGTAAAGTGATACAAGGCCCTAATAATATTTAAACAATGTCTTTCTATTTTAAATCCATATTCCGTTGACGAAGAGGAGTTTTAAATCCATAGCAAATATTTAATGTAATTCGGTAGAGGAACGAGAAAGGGTCAAATCAAGTCCATTCTAACTAATGAATTCAATTAAGTTTTGATGCACCCTCCTCGTGCCCCGTCCGCCCGATTTTAGGATAAGAATGGCTGCCATGTAATGTCGAAAGTAATTTAGGTGTGAAGTGTTAATAATTAAAGGAAAGTGAATGAAGTCGGTTCTTGTTGGTATACAGAGTGAGGGTGGGAGGTGCAGGCGGGGGGGAGGACAGACTGTTTGCCGCAATGGCGAGAATAGCTCGCCCCAATACCAAGCTCTCAGGAGTCTCTAGGAGGTCATCATTCTCCCGAACGAAACAACTGTTCACAAGATTGTCGCTTATGGGCGGGGCTCGGGAAATTGAGAAATAATAGCAATCATCGAGAACAGTATAATATTATAAGTTTGAGAACGAAGCAATCAAAATTATTTATTACCAAGACCTGGAAACAAAATGAGATACTAATGACACACAATAATTGACATATTAATAATTAAAATTAGTATTTTCTATAATCTTACACCTTGTAATAATTATAGTCTATAGTTGCTAATTTTGAAATATTTCAAATACAATAACTTAAATAAAATAAAGAGTATATCAGAACACGACTTAGAAACCGACTTAGCCTGGGAAAGAATTTCTAGTAATACAAATCTAGAGCTAGAGCCTAGATATGAAGGCTTACTAACCGGAACGAACTCTTATAGCCTACAAATGGTAAATCACCATTTTAGACTCATGCAGAATCGAACCAGTGGTCCTATTATTATCTAGAACCATAACGGGCTTGAACATTGTATTTATGTTCTTTAATAAAGATTGAATTGCTAGTAAAACATATTTTTTACTAATATAAACAAGAAATAGCTCGACACTAACATCTCTCTATTATAAACGAGAAATAGTTCTACACTAGTATCACTCTAATATAAACGAGAAATAGCTCCACTAATATCTCTCTAAAATTAATATGAGCGGCTCCTCCAGACAATTAATTATACACAGAGTTCGAATATGCCAATTTAATATTATTTTTCTTTTACCATACAATTATTTTATTTTGGAATTATTATTTCGAATTTGTTAATTTTCATTAGCAAAGCGTCCATCTCTAAATTAAGTACGTTAGTCTGTGAATGTATGGACGGTATTATGATTGTTCCCACTGAACTAGCTACACTGTGTCCTGAACTAGCTACACTGTGTCCTGAACTAGCTACCCTGTGTCCTGAACAAGCTACTCGGTGTCTTGAACTAGGAACCCTGTGTCCTGAACAAGGAACCCTGTGTTCTGAACTAAGAACCCTGTGTTCTGAACTAGCTACCCTGTGTCCTGAACTAGCAACCCTGTGTTATGAACTAGGAACCCTGTGTTCTGAACTAGCTACCATGTGTCCTGAACTAGGAACCCTGTGTTCTGAACTAAAAACCCTGTGTTCTGAACTAGCTAACCTGTGTCCTGAATTAGCTACCCTGTGTTCTGAACTAGGAAACTGTGTTATTAACTAGGAACCGTGTGATCTGAGCTAGCTAATCTGTGTCCTGAACTAGGAACCCTGTGTTCTGAACAAGGAACCATGTGTCCTGAACTAGGAACCCTGTGTTCTGAGCTAGGAGCCCTGTGCTATGAACTAGGAACCCTGTGTTATGAACTAGCTACCATGTGTCATGAACTAGGAACCCTGTGTTCTGGACTAACCACCCTGTATTCTGAACTAGCTAACCTGTGTCCTGAATTAGCTACCCTGTGTTCTGAACTAGGAAACTGTGCAATGAACTAGGAACCCTGTGTTCTGAACTAGCTATTCTGTGTCCTGATTTAGCTACCCTGTGTCCTGAACTAGGAACCCTGTGCTCTGAGCTAAAAGCCCTGTGTTCTGAACTAGGAACCCTGTGTTCTGAACTAACTACCCTGTGTTTTGGACTAGGAACCCTGTGTTCTGAGCTAACCACCCTGTGTCCTGAATTAGCTACCCTGTGTTCTGAACTAGGAAATTGTGTTATGAACTAGAAACCCTGTGTTCTGAACTAACTACTCTGTGTCCTGATTTAGCTACCTTGTGTCCTGAACTAGCTTCCCTGTGTTATGAACTAAGAACCTTGTGTTCTGAACTAGCTACCCTGTGTTCTGGATTAGGAACCCTATGTTCTGAACTAGGGACCCTGTGTTCTGAACTAGCTACCCTGTGTCCTGAAATAGGAACCCTGTGCTCTGAACTAACTACCCTGTGTTCTGAACTAGCTACCCTGTGTTCTGAACTAACTACCCTGTGTTTTGGACTAGGAACCCTGTGTTCTGAACTAGGAACCCTGTGTTCTGAACTAGCTACCATGTGTCCTGAACTAGGAACCCTGTGTTCTGAACTAGATAACTTGTGTCTTGAACTAGGAAACTGAGTTATGAACTAGGAACCCTGTGTTCTGAACTATCTACACTGTATTTTGAACTAGCTATCCTGTGTTCTGAACTAGCTACCCTGTGTTATGAACTAGGAACCCTTTGTTCTAAACTAGGAACCCTGTGTTCTGAACTAGGAACCCTGTGTTCTGAACTAGCTACCCTGTGTTCTGAACTAGCTACCCTGTGTTCTAAGCTAGCTACCCTGTGTCGGGAACTAGGAACCCTGTGTTCTGAACTAAAAACCATGTGTTTTGAACTAGGAACCTTGTGTCCTGAACTAGAAACCTTGTGTCCTGAACTATGAAACCTGTGGCCTGAACTAGAACCATGTGTTTTGAAATAGGAACCCTGTGTTCTGAACTAGGAGCCCTGTGTTCTGAACTAGGAACCCTGTGTCCTGAACTAGGAACTCTGTGTCCTGAACTAGGAACCCTGTGTCCTGAACTAGGAACCCTGTGTCCTGAACTAGGAACCCTGTGTCCTGAACTAGGAACCCTGTGTCCTGAACTAGGAACTCTGTGTCCTGAACTAGGAACCCTGTGTCCTGAACTAGGAACCCTGTGTCCTGAACTAGGAACCCTGTGTCCTGAACTAGGAACCCTGTGTCCTGAACTAGGAACCCTGTGTCCTGAACTAGGAACCCTGTGTCCTGAACTAGGAACCCTGTGTCCTGAACTAGGAACCCTGTGTCCTGAACTAGGAACCCTGTGTCCTGAACTAGGAACCCTGTGTCCTGAACTAGGAACCCTGTGTCCTGAACTAGGAACCCTGTGTCCTGAACTAGGAACCCTGTGTCCTGAACTAGGAACCCTGTGTCCTGAACTAGGAACCCTGTGTCCTGAACTAGGAACCCTGTGTCCTGAACTAGGAACCCTGTGTCCTGAACTAGGAACCCTGTGTCCTGAACTAGGAACCCTGTGTCCTGAACTAGGAACCCTGTGTCCTGAACTAGGAACCCTGTGTCCTGAACTAGGAACCCTGTGTCCTGAACTAGGAACCCTGTGTCCTGAACTAGGAACCCTGTGTCCTGAACTAGGAACCCTGTGTCCTGAACTAGGAACCCTGTGTCCTGAACTAGGAACCCTGTGTCCTGAACTAGGAACCCTGTGTCCTGAACTAGGAACCCTGTGTCCTGAACTAGGAACCCTGTGTCCTGAACTAGGAACCCTGTGTCCTGAACTAGGAACCCTGTGTCCTGAACTAGGAACCCTGTGTCCTGAACTAGGAACCCTGTGTCCTGAACTAGGAACCCTGTGTCCTGAACTAGGAACCCTGTGTCCTGAACTAGGAACCCTGTGTCCTGAACTAGGAACCCTGTGTCCTGAACTAGGAACCCTGTGTTCTGAGCTAGGAACCCTGTGTCCTGAACTAGGATATCTGTATCTTGAACTAGGAACCCTGTGTTTTGAACTAGGAACTCTGTGTTCTGAACTAGGAACCCTGTGTCCTGAACTAGGAAACCTGTGTCCTGAACTAGGAACCCTGTGTCCTGAACTAGGATCTCTGTATCTTGAACTAGGAACTCTGTGTCCTGAACTAGAACCATGTGTTCTGAAATAGGAATCCTGTCTTCTGAGCTAGGAGCCCTGTGTTCTGAACTAGGATTCCTGTGTTCTGAACAAGGATCTCTGTGTCTTGAAATAGGAACCCTGTGTTCTGAACTAGAAACCCTGTGTTTTAAACTAGGATCCCTGTATCCTGAACTAGGAACCCTGTGTTATGAGCTAGGAGCCTTGTGCTCTGAACTAGGATTCCTATGTTCCGAACTAGGATCTCTGTATCTTGAACTAGGAACCCTGTGTCCTGAACTAAGAACCCTGTGTTCTGAGCTAGGAACCCTGTGTCCTGAACTAGGATATCTGTATCTTGAACTAGGAACCCTGTGTTCTGAACTAGGAACCCTGTGTTCTGAACTAGCTACCCTGTGTTCTGAACTAGCTACCCTGTGTTCTAAGCTAGCTACCCTGTGTCGGGAACTAGGAACCCTGTGTTCTGAACTAAAAACCATGTGTTTTGAACTAGGAACCTTGTGTCCTGAACTAGAAACCTTGTGTCCTGAACTATGAAACCTGTGGCCTGAACTAGAACCATGTGTTTTGAAATAGGAACCCTGTGTTCTGAACTAGGAGCCCTGTGTTCTAAACTAGGAACCCTGTGTCCTGAACTAGGAACTCTGTGTCCTGAACTAGGAACCCTGTGTCCTGAACTAGGAACCCTGTGTCCTGAACTAGGAACCCTGTGTTCTGAGCTAGGAACCCTGTGTCCTGAACTAGGATATCTGTATCTTGAACTAGGAACCCTGTGTTTTGAACTAGGAACTCTGTGTTCTGAACTAGGAACCCTGTGTCCTGAACTAGGAAACCTGTGTCCTGAACTAGGAACCCTGTGTCCTGAACTAGGATCTCTGTATCTTGAACTAGGAACTCTGTGTCCTGAACTAGAACCATGTGTTCTGAAATAGGAATCCTGTCTTCTGAGCTAGGAGCCCTGTGTTCTGAACTAGGATTCCTGTGTTCTGAACAAGGATCTCTGTGTCTTGAAATAGGAACCCTGTGTTCTGAACTTGAAACCCTGTGTTTTAAACTAGGATCCCTGTATCCTGAACTAGGAACCCTGTGTTCTGAACTAGGAACCCTGTGTTCTGAACTAGGAACCCTGTGTTATGAGCTAGGAGCCTTGTGCTCTGAACTAGGATTCCTATGTTCCGAACTAGGATCTCTGTATCTTGAACTAGGAACCCTGTGTCCTAAACTAAGAACCCTGTGTTCTGAACTAGGAACCCTGTGTCCTGAACTAGGTACCCTGTGTCCTGAACTAGGTACCCTGTGTCATGAACTAGGTACCCTGTGTCCTGAACTAGGTACCCTCTGTCCTGAACTAGGTACCCTGTGTCCTGAACTAGGATCTCTGTATCTTGAATTAAGAACCCTGTGTCCTGGACTAGGAACCCTGTGTTCTGAACTAACTACCCTGTGTTATGGACTAGGAACCCTTTGTTCTGAACTAGGAACCCTGTGTCCTGAACTAGGTACCCTGTGTCCTGAACTAGGAATCCGGTGTCCGGAACTAGGAACCCTCTGTCCTGAACTAGCTACCCTGTGTCCGGAACTAGGAACCCTCTGTCCTGAACTAGGAACCCTGTGTTCTGAACTAGCAACGTGTCAACTGCCACACTACTCGTTTGGGTTCGTCTCGTTATTAAAGTTCTTTTCACTTTAGTTCATAGAATATCGCGATTTGAATTTGCGCGGAGTTTGGGTATATTGTATGTTTTCTCACTCTCTCCTCCACGTGAATTCAGGTACATAACCTCCATATTCCACCTACTTCTTGACATTCTCAGTGTGAATAGGCTATATTATGCTTATCTCTGATGTGAAACATAATAATATGACACTTAGATATCATGTAGGTAAAACTGCCTCAGTACAGTAGCCAGGATTCAAACCCTGACAAGAATGTGAGGTTACACATATTGTTGCCCAGTGAACCTCCTTGGTTCATCCCTCGAACAAGAGGGTACTGGGTACCTTGGTTCATCCCTCGAACAAGAGGGTACTGGGTATCTAGGTTCATCCCTCGAACAAGAGGGTACTGGGTACCTTGGTTCATCCCTCGAACAAGAGGGTACTGGGTACCTCAGTTAATCCCTCGCACGAGAGAGTACTGGGTACCTAGGTTCATCCCTCGCATGAAAGGGTACTGGGTATCTAGGTTCATCCCTCGCACAAGAGGGTACTGGGTACCTGGGTTCATCTCTCACACAAGTGGGTACTGGGTATCTCGCCAGAGAGCGGGGGGAGTGACAAGGCCACTACTGCGCACGCGCAGGCTCCAAGACGCGGGGTCCAGCGGGCGGTGGTAGTGTTTTGTTTCGCTCAGTTGCTAGCACGGCGACAATAGCGCGAGTCTAGTGAAGTTGTCCCCTAGGAATACACCTCCTGTAACTCCTGGGACCTTGATATCATGATAGTTACAACCTCGTCAGTGCAGGGAGGGGACTAGTGGTGTCCTTGGCCCGTTAGTGTTACCGTGGGACCCTCGATATACCTCCGAGGACACTCGAGGAAAGATGTAGTCTTCTCTTTCTCTACTTGAGAGACTAATCTCTCTCTGTGTCACGTATTATCTCTCTTACTAGTCAGTTCTTTCTCTGGATTACTCTCGAGACGGACGTATGTTGTGAGAAGTTGAAACGTGTGAAGCCCGTGTACTAGTCACCCACAATGCTGCCGCCAGCCTCGTGTCTTCTGTTGGCGCTCCTGATGGTCACAAGTAAGTAAGGTAGTCACATCCTGTGACATTGACATGTGATATTAAGGGGGAGGGCAGATATGAGGGTCTTAATTAGCTGGAGGTGGGGGATTGATTGTACCATGGTCCTAGCACCCTCCATGGGACTTAATTAGCTGGGGGTGGGGGATTATACCATGGTCCTAGCAGCCTCCA
>CABFWB010003244.1:52242-83662 GCA_902151455.1 Timema bartmani | reverse complement strand
GGATATTTTAAGTTATACCTGACTCGAGGAGCGCAACAAATCTCCCGTAAGGCTACGTATCTGTTATATCCTTGTCTGTGACCTCGGTACACTAGACTTAGATTTGAGCCTGGCCTCCTATTACCTGTGAACACCTATGTCACTTATGTGGACCAATTAATCTAACTGTCTGAAACTGGGCAAAATTTTTTGATTTTTGAAAATATATATATATATTCCTTTAATCATGAATTCAATTATAAAGGCTATAATTTGGTGGATTAGCAATCAAAAGGCAAGTGTATATTAAAATAATATAATAGATTAATATAGCACATTATTTAACCCTAATAAAAATTTAATTTGACGAGAAGTTTGTCCCAATAAAGTTGTTCAATTAATTTTAAAAATTATAAATATGTGCCTAGTAAGTAAATAATGATCCTTTCCTTTGCATTACTTGTTTTATGATAAGGAGCTCATGGTGGGCAATTGCCTTTAATGAGTGAGGAGAATATTTTATTATGGAGAACTTTTTTTAATAGTTTTCCCTTCAGTTTAACAGATTTATTATTTTATCTTTGGATGAAAACCAACTCATACAGTTGTTTCTGAGAACGAATGGGAATAATTAATTTTCTGTTATTTATTTATTGTTTTGTACAGGTATATAGAATATTAATCTTGCCAGCCTTTGCCAGTTGATATTTTATTGTTTAGTTTAGAATATACTGCGCTATTTATTGCAATTATTGATATGATTAATTTAAAGACGCGTTTCCACAATCAAAGAATACATAATATCACAGCTTTCCCCACAAACTTAAGTTGTGAAAAATGTATAAATATTTCTTAGTCGTTTATAGTTAAATTGATTCCCAGAACATATTATACAGGAGTGGTGATAGTTTTCTTTGAAACAATACTGTATACCCTCAATCAGCTGGTTATTTATCTGTGTTTTTCTGCTTCTGTATACTTCGAACAACTTGTCAGATTTTGACCAAACTTTAGGCGAGTAGAAGTGATTCAATCTTGATATATCTGATTTTATATTCTCGTCTGATATTGGGGGACAATCTTAGAACTAGCGGTGTCAAACTTAAAGTTGTATGTTAAAATATGACGATAAAATTAAATAGTTTGTACAAAGTAATAGATATATTTTGTATTCTCTAAAAATATAACTGTCACATATTAATAATTTTGCAAACCATATTGGCAGGCACACTATCTATACATTTAAAAAATCATTTCTAGCTATATTTGATCTACACATATTACTACTTTATAATAACATTCTTGTATACTTACTTCTTGCCATTTGTAACATTAATGTCTAGGATACCATTGTTTGAGAAAATTATGAATAAAAACTTAAGCTTTAAAAGTAAAATAAATAATTGAGTCTCTATTATGAAAATGACCTATTTAAAATCCATAGTTCATAAATAAAATACTATGGAGGAATGTCCATAGTGGGGTAAAATCTTTTAAAATCAATTCAGTGGATTTATTATCGAACTTTTGATGGACGTAACAATCTACAGTTAAAATTATTTGTTCCTTAAATACTTTGAAGCCTAAGGTTCCACGATTTGAAACTCAAATTAAACTGTGTCAATTGTTTCTAAACGTTTTGGTTTATCATATATTTTATACAAGAACATCCTGGTTTGCAGCCCATACTATTCAGCCCATTTGTACCAAACATGTATAATACTTACGAACTATATTAGAGATAGTTAAGTGTGAGTGTATATTTTCTATTAGAAATATTAAATTTCTGTTGAATATACTTACCTACTATATGACATTAATAACTCAGAAGTTCATAACCGCAATTACAAAAGAACGTCACCTATCCCTATCTTGAACTAGTTTTATCCAGTCAACCTCATTATACCCTATCTCTTTCAGGTCAACTCTAATTTTACCTCCCATGTGCATCTAGGTCTTCTAAATAGTCTCTTCCAATTGGGTTTGTCATTAAGTAGCCTGAACAAGGCTCTAAAATCTCATCACACCCATATAAAATAACCGGTAAAATTATTGTTTTGTATAATCTAAGTTTTACATTACTGTACAGCAGGTGAGATGACAACAACTTACTGGCATGCATTTCCCGACTGTATTATTCTCTAATTTAAATTCTAATATTGCTATTGGTGGTAAAATTTGCTCCTCAATTTTAAACTTCATTAACCGAGTCAAATGATATGTTGTTCACGGTAATTTCTAAATTATATTCACCAATCTGTGTTCTGTCCGTGATCATTTACTTAATATTTTTCGCGTTCCCTTTTAATCTATTTCGTTACTAGCCTCTGATTAAATATCTCCATGTCTTGCATCATCCTCCTTACTATTCCTCAACAAAACTAAATACAGTTTGTATCCTAATAACTGCATTGTACCGTTTTATGTCAAGCCTTCCCTACTCTCTTGCACTACTTAAACATCATACTTTAAGGCTGGATTAAAAAGTAATGAGAAAAGTTCATCTCAATGTTTCAACCTAATATCTATTTCGAAAGTATCCGATAAGTGAAATCCAACTTGTACCCTGCCACGCATATCAGTAAGACATACTTCAATTAGGTTGACCAGTTATTTGGGTGTCCCAAACTTAACTAAAAATTTCACCCGTCTCAGTGGCACTATGGTCTAACGCGTTAGTGTTGCAGTACACTAGACTTTCAATGACGGGGAGATTGAGGTTCAAATGCCAGTTGGGTGTACTGAGGGTGATTTTCGCAAGATGGTTTTACACTTTTCTTCCAGGCAAATAAGGGTGCAACTCCTAATCCCTAAAACCATTGGTGCAATTAGTACTCCAAACTCCAAACGGATAATATGATGTGGTGCTAAAAAAAATGACTTTTATAAAATTTATTTATTTTATCTGATAATAGCCTTTTAAAAATCTATTTATACTATTGATGCAAAGTCAAGTTGTGTTTAAACTTGTTTTTATAATATTTGCCGAGTAGTTAAAAGTTGATACATTTTTTATCTATTTCGTTTAAATTCACACTGAAGATCCCCAATTATTCCTTCCGCATATGCGTCAGTCTCATTAAAATTATGTTAGATTTAATTTATAGTATGTTGGTAGTAATTAGATATCTATATAGTCATTCCCTTGGCTTTACACCCCTTTTTAGAAAATGGGTATTATAATATCTTCCTTCCATTCTTGTGTCAATACCTCATGTTTACATATGGAGCATAGCAGTTCAAGAATTTCTATTACTAGCGTTTAATCACCTCTCTTTATTTACTCTACTTGAATTGAAGCTATACCTATAGATGTATGATTCTTTTACTTCCTAATAGCTTCTTTTACTTCACTGCTACTTAGATCTGGGACTAGTTGTTTAGCAGTATAAATTTCTACAACATCCCCCTATTAAGATTCTTAATGAACATTCAAAGGATGCCAGAAGTGGTCGTTCCATCTACTCAAAACCTTACTCGTATCTACCATCATGTTACTAATCTCATTTTTCAATAAATTTGCCCTATCCTGATAACTTTTCTTATATTTGTTAATACCTAAATAAAGTTCCCTGATATTCTAATTTTTGATGTTTTGTTTTATTTCACTAACGTAACCCTTTTAATACCCTCTCCTTTTGTTTCTGAATAAAATAGTTATATTTAAAGAAGTAGTATCCTAGGGAGACTTTGTGCGTTAAAGCTATGTTTAGTTCATCCTTCATTCTTAACAAAAATTTTTTTACAATATTGAGAGAGTGGCGCCTAAGTTCAATTCCATGTCTTACCTGATTGGTACTGTCTCGAAGAAGGGGTATTGCATAGGTAGAGGACCAGTGGGGATTGCATACACTACTCTCACAGCATACGGTCTGGAAGCTGTAAGATAGGTGCCAGTAGGGACAGGAGCGATGACGGCACCCACTGGAATTGGCATTCGGAGTCCATCATGCACCACGGTGAAACCAGAAGGGAAGGAGATGGTACTCTGAGAAGAGGACACTAGCATTGGCCTGCGCAAAACTACTCTCACAGCCGGAGTTGCTTCCTGACCCTGAAATATAACATGTCATTATCTTGAATAAATCTTGTAGATAAAATACTCATAAATATATTTTTATTAATGGTGCATTTGATGATTTAACTTTCTGAAGTAAAATTGCAAAAAGTGATTTGGCTGCTTTCAAGTTTTAAATATCTTCTTAATTAAAGTTGCTTAGATATAATATTTAATATTTATGATCAAAGCTAGATAATGATCTACTATTGAACCAGCTTACTGGTAACTATAGTAAGGAATGAAAAATACTTTAATAAATTAACAATGTCATATATTACATACCATGTGTATACATAAACAAACCCAATATATGCTTAAATGAAAATAAATTAACAACAAAGAAACACAGTAAAAATATAATCTTAATTATGAACTAAAACCCTTTTAAAATTATTTGTTCCAAATAATTGTTCCATGAAATCCTCAACCCACTAATAGCCATCTAAAGAAGGACGAGAAGAGAGAGATTTTTTTCAAATGAAAATGCAAACAATGTTATTCGCTCACCTAAAAACAAATATAAAGTTGAATGAACAATATTTTAGTAAAAATGGCAATTTAATAATATAAAATAGCCCTTTTGTATGAGTGCTAAATTCCCATTGCACTTGTTTGAACATCGACAATTATTTTAACATTCAAATCCCAGTTGGATTCAATCAATAGGTGTTTAGAAATTTGAATTATCATTTTAGTTTTCCCATCCTCTTTAATCGGTAATAAGGGTTCATTTTGTTTGAGCTGACCTTCTATCTATATCCACTAGATTAAGTTGTGATTATTGCTTTTTATTTCTCATGACCCTTCTAAGAGAGAAAGTATTGTGACTGTCAAAAAAATTATAATTCATAATTTGTATGGCTGTCGAAGTCCCACTGAAAGTGATAACGTGGTTTAAGTAATGTCACCTACCTATCTGTGTGTCAGTGTGTCTGTATCTTGGCATAGAGCCGACACCATTTAAAAGATCATGTTAAATCTTGGTATCGAGGGATTTCGTGAGGTTTCCCACCGATTTTTATTTATTTGGAAAAATATTGGAGGCCGNGGTTGTCACAGCCTTCCAATGGTTACATCCTAAGAAAATATCTGAATATTAAATGCTTCTAGAAGCTATTTAGGGTTAATTTTTATGATAATTAAAGGCAGGGATTAAATACTTTAAGTGTTTTAAATATGTTTAGCATTTAGAAACTTAGATAGCACCCCCTTTAACCAAGTATGAAAACTTACATTTCTCACTTATTAAATAAGGGTATACCCAGTGATGGCAGAACTAGGGAGTGGAGTTTATGGGGGGTAATAATTTTTGCTCCCCCCTCTATATTTATTTCACTCCCGTCCTATATTTTCAAATATGATACGGTTCAAAAACCAAATATCTTCTAAAGACATTTAATTAAAATAAAAAAGCTAATTACTGTTTTAAATATATTCAAAAGCCATCTAAATCTCTAATAATTATATGAGGTAGGACCACTCCAAATAAATTCTACAGAAGAATAATTTTCAAAAGATTTTTAGGAATAATCCAATAGCTTAAAGGCATCCAATTGTCAAACGATGCCGGGGGAGGGTTTCCAGAAGTTTTTAGGATGCGAATCTCTCAAAATTCCTTTTTAGTTAGTTGAAATCCTATACCCTACACAATTAAGGTTTTGCCACCACTGACCTGACATGGATAATCCTAGAGATGATTTTTTTTTCTAGTAAAGTTAGAGGGTTAAAAATTTATGCTTGGAGAAAAGGTTGTTAATTTTGCTTCATAGTCGAATTTGTACATTTTTAAAATAAAAGTATTTCCAAATTGACAAAATGTATTCAAGACTTTTTCTATTTTCTTTGCCGACTCATTTGCTACGTGCTCTCAGAACTATCATTAAAATATTTTCAAGTGAAAATGTTTTTTTTTTTCCAATCTCAAAGATTTATCCGCTACCAAAGTACTTTCCACATTCACTTACTTTCTATTTCCTTTGTCAATAATTTGTCATAGTGAACCCAACATTTTGCTTGAATAATGAACTCAATTACAAACAATTTTTTAAAATGCACTTAAACATTATAATAACTATATATTAGTATTTTCTTGTTTTGTTTGAACTCTAAATAAAGCAATATTAGTTTTTAACGATCAATTTCCAGGGGGAGAGGAGGTATGGCACCCGCAAAGCTCCCACCCCCCACCCCTGGTTACGGCCATGGAATTATCTATAATGAATCTAACCCTAAAATGGATGATAAGAAAAAATTGATTTTATAAAAACTGTTTCAAAAGATTTTTAAATAATTTGGTATCCAGGCATTTTTTAACACTACAAACAAAATGGTGTATATCATTTTGCCGTGATTATGACTTTGAGGATACATTACATAAGTGGAGATTTACAATTTGAATCATATCTCCACAACTTTTGAGAAACGAAGTAACTTAACATTGTAAACTTAGGACTCTTAGAATTTTATAATTGTAATAACATTTTATAAAATTAATATTTTTTAAGTTAAAGGTAAAATCTGTTGTTCTTTTTAGACGGAGCTTTGGAAAATAGGGCGTTAAAAATGCTCAGAACCAATAATAAGTTTCTGTAAAAGTGTTTGTTATTTAATGTATGATCTCTGGTAAAATAATATGTTCTTTCTATCCATTATGTTTACATATATAATATATAGCTTATTTCACGTAAATAAGGATTTATAACAATTATTTTAATTTTTTTATTTTTAGCCCCGCGTCTTACTACGTGTTTGTGTTATGCGATAGTGTACTAATTACGCTAATTGTTTTTGAAATTAGGAATAATATATTTAGAGGAAGTGTACCTAAATTTACATGGAGGGAGAGTGGAGAACCATTTTGGAAATACCTTCAGTTCACCCGACCAAAATTAAAACCTCGGTCTCCCTGTCGACGGCAATTTTAGACTTCTCATAGAGTAGCGCGTTAAACAACGTGGCCACCTAAACGGGTATGATTTAGTTTTAAAGAGTGAGAAGGTCCGTTCAGTGCACCGTACCATTTATTTTGTTTAATACATATGCAACTCAAAACCAACTTACCAACTTAAAAAAAAATGTGAAAAAGAAAGCGATTCAATCTATTTTATAAATTTATTCTTTATCATACTGCATTTTCTAGAACTGTGTGTGCTATTTAATAAAGCCAAGAAGGTGAGTTTTCTTAGTTTTTTGCTTGTGGTGTATCAATCAGAGTTACTAGCTACAGATTCAGAGGTCTCGGGCTCAATCTACGGTGATTCCAGAATTTATCTGTGAAGCAATGGTTCTGGAAAGGGGTCAAACTCAGCCTTGTGAGGACGAATGAGGAGCTACTTTAGTAAATAAGTAGCAGCTCTAGTTTAGAAAACTGATATTATCGGCTGGAGGGCTCGTTGCGCTGACCACATGACACTATATATCCGCAAATGTTGGCATTATCATCACTAACGGTGGCGGCTGCACAGTCGGTATATCTCGCTTCCCATTGAGTTTTTTTATGTATTCTTACAAGCTATTTCACTATTAATATACATTTTATATTAATTTATACAAGTTTATGCAGGCTTTAATTTTTTCTCCAACCCATCTTACTATCTTGTTGGGTTATAAGCATAATAATAACTACTCGGATTTTGTGGGGAATAGTAAGAAGCATTTTAGAGTTAATCTACCCGAATTTTGTGGGAGGAGAGTAAACGACCATTTACGGAAAATCAACCTCAGTATACCTGACTGGGATTCGAGCCCTGGGCCTCTAATTTTGAAACGTGCGAGTAGCGATTCGCTAGCGTATTTCTCTCATCTCGCACACAATCTCGCAAACCCCTAATTTTGAAACTTCTGCGCTGCGAAAACTGACGTCACACGATCGAATAGCGAGCGGATTCTACTCGCCAGCCAAACACCGTGCGAGAGAGGCTTTGTCTATCGAGTTGACAATAAAATAACAAAATGGATGCCATCCCCCTCTTCGGTTGCAGCTTTCTGAGAGTGATTTTGTTGAAATAAACCTACCACTGTACAAAATAGGTTTACAGAAGGAAAAAATATGATTGCTTTGTACACTTTATACAATCCTTCAATAAAAATATTTGTTTGGGTGAAAATATAATTATATATTCTAAATTTTTCAATTTTACTTAGCCGTCAATTTGGCTGAGTCGGTAGAGTGACCGTCTCATAATCTAGAGTTAGCGTGTTCAAATCCTGTCAACCCCAACTCTTTATTTTTATTTATGGGACTTTAAACTTTAATTTTAAAGTATCGTATTAGTAAGCATATAATTTGTTTTAAATATTTTTTATAGAAGTATACAAGGTATTTGAGCCTGCGTAAACTAACATAATAGTCCTTAAAAATAATTTAAAAAGGTAGTAAATTAAAAACGGTAGGCCCACATCAGAGTCTAAGATATACATTAATTTTGAAATTTTGTATGTAGGTGATTATTTAAAATTAAATTAATGGGTTTTATGACGTAAAAATGTACACATTTTAAAATAAGGCTAAGCAAGCTAATTATTATTCTAATAATAAAAATCTTTAGGGCATATTTATGTTTAAAAATAGAGGCGAAAATAAAATATTTTATTGAATTCTAATTACTAAAAAGTGATTTGAGTTCAGACAAAAATAAAATTAAAATATCACAACTAAGTGTGGGATCGAACTCATAGAAATTTAATGATGGATCAAGCACGCTACCAGGTGTTCTAAAGTGGACATTATATGTTTAAACGGTTTTACATATACTCATAAAACTTGAAAATTTTTTGTTACAACAAGCGTAGATGTATACAAAGGGAAGATGGTTTCCTAATAAAACTAAACAAATCGTTTTATATGATGCACTCAATACAATAGTAGTGTTTACTTTCAGTTACGTATCTTGTATAATGGCGTGTTCTGGCATCTCATCACCTCAATCCTTTGGCACACGTCATGGTTTTACAGTGTTGTCGGATTGAAAACTCATTCGCAAGCGAAACAACACTACACCAACTCGCACGATAGTAGAAACCTTTCAAAATTAGCTCTGTTTTAGTACAGCCTGCGATTTGCGAGTTCATGAGTTGCGAGCTAGCTCGCAAGCGAATATTTCCGCAAGTTTCAAAATTAGGGGTCCTGATCTCTCTGCCATCAGCATGGCAGTCTAATATGATAGTGATGCCTTAGACCATTCTGCCACTAAAGTGGGTTTTACATAAAATCATTTACTTTTTATAAAACGTATTGACTAGAAGACAGGGGTGGAAATGTTTAAAACATAAATTATTCATTTATTTCTTAAATATAGTCGATGAGTTATTAAAATAACTTTTTCTTTGGAAATTTTAAAATAAGAGCTACCATTTTATTGAACGAATAACTTATATTTGCATTACTATATTTATCCCAGGTAGAGATCTAAATGTAATATCAAAAATATCATAAGAAGCCATTTCGGTGCCATATGGTCTAAGGCGTCACTCTCGCAACAGACTAGATTGCCGATGACGGTAAGATAGGGGTTTTATCCCGGTCGGGCTTACTGAGGGTGGTTTTCCCTAAATGGTTTTCTACCCTCCATCCATGGGGTCACACTACCTCTAAATTCGAACTTACTCAACCCTATCTTATTGTAGTAATTAGTACATAGATTTTCAAACCAAACAGGTAGTTAGAAACGGTAGTAATTTTTTTATTTTTAAATATCATAACACACCAATTCTTAGTATTGTACGCAAAAGGAACATTTTGAAACATTAACAAATATACGTATTGTTGAATTAGCTTTTCTTCAATTAAGCATGTATTATGACATATTGATGAAATTGCTAGCAGACTTTAAATAATCAGCGTTCTACAACGTTTAGAAAAACCTCTGACCATCAACCATTCATGGTGGTATTCTCACTTAAAAAGTAATAAGACTAAATATAGGTCCACCCTCATCAACAGCCAAAGAATTGGAATATACTCATGCTAGAATAACTTGGTTGGCTCAAAACCTAGTAAAAGTTATATAGGCCCTAAAACACGAACATTTGGCGATCAAACATATAGGATGATATATTAGGGAAAATATAATACCTTTAGTCTATCATAGGCTAAAGCATAAAAAATTATTAACGTTAATAGGAAATAGAGAGCATAATATGCTTGAGTTTTGTAGAGAATTCATTTAATTGCAAATATGTATATTGACCCACACTGTCTTGCAATGCAAACTATAAACTACGGATTGACAACTTATTTGTTTCTGAGTTGATGAATATATATTTTATATTATTTTTATTATTATTATTAGCACCGCGTCTTACTACCCATTCGGGTTGTACGCACTTTTATATTACTCTCACCATATTAAATAGTGATGGTACATAGCAATACAGTAATCCAATTATATTTGAGCTGATAGACACTCAGAAGAAGATTGGTATGATGAAAAGCAGACAGAGCTGAAAGTATTTCTAACTAGTGACGGGTGGGCTAAATGGATTGGACTTTTTGATGAAACCACAGTAATTCACGAAGACAAAAATAATTTCTTACGATACATATAAAATAGATATAAAAATCTCATTCCGATGCAACGACTGGAAAGGAATTTATTCAAACTAGTCCAATATTTTCGCTAAATACAGAATTTCCTTAGAAATATATTGGCCATAAACTCTATTTTTATGGGCACTGAAATTGTATCACTATGACATAATTTTAAATCTTTTTCTGAGTGGTAGGTTGTCGGTTGTTGTAATCTTAATATTAAAAAGTCCCAAATGGCCATAATATTGCTACTAAAATGTTTAAATATTATTTAATGAAACCAAACTCTCATCAGATTGATAACTTATTTCCAAATTTTTTGCTTTAAATGTATGTAGACTATTTGAATGCAATTGAATTTTTAGTAATAAAAATGCTGTAAATACCCTTCTTGGTGTATGTATACGATCAACTATAAATTATGCATATAGAAGATTTCCATCAAATTAAATATATTCCTTCTTAGGAGTGATATTATATAAAATTGATCCTTCATACATACAAGAAGCATAGACTAGTCAACATACCGCGGGCAGGATGACAACGGGTCTGGTCGGGGAAATGGAGCTTATGTGCCCATCTTGCAACATGTTAAGACTATCTTGAGGAATCACTAGCAGAGGTACTGAAGAGATAGACTTTGTGACAGTGTAGGGCTGCTCTACTAACACTGTGAAGATTGGGTTGGAGGGCTCCTGTTGCACGTAGCTGTTAAAGCCCGAGTATCCTGACGTGGAATAGCTATTATATCCAGACAAGGGATGGATAGCGTGGTTGGACAAGGGGAAACTGGAATAGTGGGACGGGTAGCCATTGTAGCTTGGGTAGCTGGAGTAGCGGCTGTATCCTGAGTAGTATTCTTGGGGGCCATAGCTACCTCCATGGACGTAACCACCGTAAGTTGATTCAACCAACAGTAGTGCTAGTGCACACAGGTACATCTGAAGCAAAACAAGATTAACATTAATAACATCACAAATCATTAATACAGCATATATGTTGTAAATTTAAGGGTATTCTAATATTAATGTTTACGTTATTTTGAGGCTTATCTCAGGCCTCAAGTATAGGCATATCAAATACTTTCTACTAAAATTGTAATTAACGTCATATATGGCACTCACAATAATGAGATGCATAAATCCACAAACATTACTTGAATACGAAATTGCTAAATATTAAAATTCAATAAGGGCCTTTTAATACAAATATAGTCCGTTAATAAGTAGGGGATGTAGGGGACGCGAGAAAGGTCCAGTATTTTTTCAGTTATTATAGAAAAACTTTTTTTGGTCAAAATAAATCAAATATTGGTTCAGTAGAAGCATAGAGTTTAAAATTCTTCACATGGTAAAATTAACATTTATTTAATAATCTGTAAAGTATGTCCGGGAATTTCAGGACACCTTTTTTTCTTCATTTAAAAAGTTTGTAAGATATTACCTCTACAGTAGGCCTATGACAGATAGTTAACAACTGTTGATATCATCGTGTGATGAAAATTTAACTTTATGTTTGAATAGAAGAAATAATTGATCTATTTTGACCAAAACTTTTTTTACTATAAAAACTACAAAAACACTGGCTGTTTCTCGCGTCCCCTAGATCACCACCTTAAATATTCTGTATTTGTTTTGAGAAATTTAAAAGTTAGATATTCATTTAGTCAACTAGTTTGATTAAACACTTTATAAGTTCTACACTGAGCAGAAAAAGTGCATTTTATTTAACTGATATAAAACAGAAAAGAGATATCAAAATCAGTTTATAATTATGTTATTGATAGTTTCATTATATATCTTATAAAAAACCATAGGTAATATTATTAAATACCTCATCTCCATTATTTATAAATATGAAATTAGTTTCTATAAACAAAATATTCAGCACGCAATTATGTTTTGGTACGATGTCGCTCACAGTGTAAATCTACAAAATGTTGATTATGTAGATATTATAATGGCTCTAAGTTTTCTTTTTCTGAAGAAAAAGTAAAAAACCAAGGAATGCTAACAATCTGTTCTAAATTCATCCCGCAATTGCAAGATTACATGGTAGGCTGCGCTATAGTCCCACGAAATGCCGTTCCACTGGCAAAAGCACACACCCATCAGCATAATATCAACAGTTAATGAGGGGTTTTGAAATTTAGTTTGTTTATGCGGCTCTTCTTTAATAACCTGTGTTCCCCTGGCACTAAGTGACAGGAATGTTATTTAAAATCATATAGCTTGTCATATGTGGAAATAATAAGTTTCGAATTAATTCTACTTCTACAAAAGAATCCATTGATAAAAGTATTTAAAGTTTCAGAAAGAGTAATTCTAAAGCTAATTGTTTTATAAAAGTGAAGAATTAAAACAAATATCACTTGAAATATGGCATTATTTTTTCTATGAGAATTTGCAGCTAGCTACCATATGTATCGTGTAATGGCGTGTGATCTATTGATCTTAACTAATTTGAAATGAACTAATTATTGTTAAAAACGCAATAATCAACAATTGGTACATATTTTTTACTAAACTCAATTGTACCTTAAATAATAGGAGGGTCTAATCTATTATAGATATAATTATACTAATGATATTATTTCTTATACCAATATTTAGAAGAAATTATAATTTATTTAACAAGTGACAACAAGTTGGACTAAATCGTGACTAGACAAATGACTAGACAAATCTCACATTAGTGTTGCCTTGAGGAACAACTCAAATTGTTAACGTTGTAAAGCTGGATTACAACTTATTTATAAGTTTCCATGAGTCGTTTCAGTGCTAACTTGTCATTTAAATATTTCTTGAAATGTGATTTTATTAAAATGTAATAATTAAAATGACCTATGAAATATTGTTTTGTCTATAAGTAAATGGCTATGAAATATAAACAAAATAGTTAAATTTAATTAAATAAATAATTTACTACACTTGGTCTTGATTATATCCTCAAATTTTAAACATTGATTTATTGTGTAACGATAATATAACTGTTTTGAGTACATAAACCTTGGCTCTAATCCGAATATTCGCTGAGTACAAATATCCGTAGCTTCGAACTTTGGCCCATGCTGTAGAAACTGCAAACAGTAGAATATCATGTGGGAAATGTATGGTGAATCAAACAGATTATTTCTTACTAATACTTAATACAATTATTTAACAATTAATAAAAACCATTATTGGCATTTCTATTTTTACATGTTTATTATTAAAATAATTCAAATACTGTTCAAAACTAAATGATCGATCTTGGTGCACACTACATATTACTATTCGATGTGTGTAATATTAATGAAAACATCTGATAGTGTGATTAAATGTATTTAGGTGATTCTGGTACTTAAAAATATAATAGTTCTAATTAGAATAAATAAGAATTGTTTGTGCAAGGAAAATAGCAATTCAATTTGGCGTTTATTCTCTGTGTGTTATTCTTAGAACGTGTGGTAGTTTGGTATATATAATTAAATGGAATTTTACACGGATATATATATCATATTTGGCATATATGGTGTAAATTTAAGGGTATTCTAATATTATTGTTTACGTTATTTTGGGGCTTGTTTCAGGCCTCAAGTATAGGCATACCAAATACTTTCTACTAAAATTGTTATTAACGTCATAAATGGCACTCACAATATTGAGCAACATTTAGATATTCTTAATTGATTAATATTATATTGGGGGTGGATAAGGTTAGCATTTGTAAGTGCCTATAATATAACATATGTGAATAAGTGGTAAAAAGTGTTGATATGGTTTTGCTTTAAAAAGCTAGATTATTGGTGTGAATTGTGTTCCCTTTTCCGAAAGGGGCTAGGATTAGGTTTAATAAGGGGTTGTTAATATATAATGATATATCATTTGTTTATTTAAAAAAAGTATTTTTAACTTGGTGTTTACAAATTTATTCAACTAAAGGAATTAAATGGATAAATCTTAAATTACAAGTATTTTATTTTACAAAATGTGAAAGGCTTCAAAGACATGTATGTCAAATGACTTGTTTCTTATATAAATTGTCATATTTATTTATAAATGATCCACATAAAAATGTATTACCTCTAAATGCAATAAAGATTAATTATTTTAGTATGTTGAAATGATTATTCAGCTCAAGTGGCAATTTTAGGTAATCTGTGTAGTTGTTTAACATCTAGGTCCTTGGGTATGGACGCTTATCATCGAGGGAATTCTAAATTGCATGATATAATTTAAATAAACAGTTACTTACTTATCTATTAAACATATTTAATATGTTGACAACTATAAAACTGTTGGGAGTCACCTTGTTTTTTATTAATTGAAATACAGTTCACTTTCTGAACAAACATATTATATCCTCAGCGATTTACAAGTAAATTATAGAACATTCACAATCACGTGTCCATTTACCACAGATTTATCACTGCTGCAATGGTAGATTTTTTGGCCATGCCGGGATTAAAGCTCCTGATCCTTTGCTCAGTATGTAAATTACTTACTGACTCAATTCAGGTAACATATGGTAGAAATCAACGCTATACAATTAAGTAAATGAAAGTCGAAGCTTGGTGGATGAATGATTATAATTACGGACATGAGCCGTGTCTCTCTTATTGAATCCATTTATTCGATTATAATCGAACTACAGCTTATTTCCATAATTATAATCATTCATCCCTCAATCTTCGCCTTTCATATATACTTGATTGTACAGCGTTGCTTTCTTCCATCTTGATACTTTTAGAATGTACAATGTATATGTATTGTTGGCAGTATAAAGTCTCACTAGAGACACCGGCGGGGGCTGAGATTTCAATGATAGCTTTTAGTAGTCGATGATATTCACACGTCCATAACAGACTCTGCCTTAAAATATAAAAGAGTAAAGACTCTTAACACGGGACGATCCCTGGCTATCTCAGTTGTAGTGCATTCATGGTCTAAGCCAAAGGTCCCGGGTTTGATTACCGGGTTAAGGTGTCATTTTTTGAATCTATTCAATTAAAGAGACTTATAATAACATTTTTTGGTATCATAGTTTTTTTTAAAAAGTATATTTTTAATTGATTATTAAATTTATAATCGGTAAAAATAAGTAAAACATATTGGAATAAAAAGGAACTCGCTTATAAGAATGATAAAAACTACTTAGTAAAACATAATTAGTGAAGTTTCTTGAGATGGAACGCTTCTCCCTCTAATAGACTTATGTCAGTTATATAATATTTTTTGTAAACGCTTAGTTTGAGCAATCTATATAACTTAACATCGTATTCTATTTGTTTATATCTAAGGATAAAATATCCCGGAATTCAGAAACCTATAATATTTAAACAAATTAATTTGTATTCACATTGAACGCAAATAAAAAGACACATACACCTGAAGCTAAATAATTTATCCAAATAATTCATTAAAACTTTTACCAAATTTTGTATTTATTTTCTAAATTCTACAGGCATTTAACGATATTTGTTTTAAGTTAGGCCTATACCTCCAAAGTCTACTTGTGGCAAAAAGTTTAAAAAATAACACCTACACAGCAATCCCAATAAAAAATACATGATTAAATACATAATCTATTTTTATATAGGTTGTTTATGAGGGATGGTTGGGAATATAAGAGAAAAGTGAGAGTTTTCGGACTTAGCATTTGCTTACCCATTCAAACACTAATTATCTTACGATCTAATAAGATAGAAATGATAAATATAGAATTGATAGCAAATGTACCCACATTTGTGTGAAGGGAGAATTGGAAACCATTCTAGAAAAACTGCCATCATTACACCTATCGGGATTAAAATGTTGACCTTCCCGTAGCCATAGTGGGAAAAAAGAGAGAACAGCTTCAGTGGTCGCATAGTCTTGACCATCACTCTCGGCATCACTAGACTGCCGACGATGGGGAGATCGGGAATAGATCCTGCTTGGGTGTACTGAGGGTTGTTTTTCCTAAATGACTTTCCACTATCCATCCACACGAATGTGGTTACATTTCATCTAGATTCAACCCTTTTGATCCCTAACTATTAGAGTAACTACTACATAGGCGTATAACCCAAGTGGGAAGTATAACGCCGTGCTAAATAAAAAGAGAGATGTATACCTTTATCCGCTTGCCCACCGGCGCATGTGTAGATATAGTACTTATATCATAAAGCATCTTGATAGGCCTACTAAGCTCGGAGATTCATCATTCTTGTTAATTTGCGGTGTTTAATTAATTCTTTCCATGATAAATTGAATGAAAACTAATAACTAAGACTCTTTTTTTTATTTAGCACCAGATCTTACTACCCGAGCTCACTGGGATTGTTATACCGCAGTGGAGCAATTAAACCCGACTATTGTTACTAATAAAAATACAACGGGTAAACTAATAAATAATTAAGGAGCTTATCGTTCGATAGGGCTATAGATTTATTAAACTGTTATTTTCTTTAATATAATGTACATTTAATTAAACACGCAGATTAATGAATTATTCTTCCTGATTATCAAGGGTGTGAAATTTGACACATCTGTTTATCTGGCCATATTTAATTGCAGTGTTTCAGTAGCTAATGATGATAGCATACAGCCATTCAGTTGTGGGGTGTAGCATTAATACACTGCCAAATGATTTGATTCAAACTTCCAGAACCATATTCAAATTAACTGTTATACTTTTATAGCGCCTTATTGAGTGTCAGTATATTTAATATTATATAATTGTAGGCAACACGTAATTTGCTGTCTCAAAACAATTGAGATATAACCAATGTTATTACTCTTAACTCTTAGGTTCAGCATTGAGCTTAATCAAAATTTAGGTAGCCTTAAGGTATTGGAAGATAATCCAGTAATGTGTGTGTGTGTGTTTATAGTAGGAATCTTGGTCCTTAAATAGATAAACCTGTCTTGTCGACACATTATTTAATATTAGAAAAGCTTCTTCAAAAATAAATTGACATTTGTGGATACGCAAACTTAATTCAAGCTAATCAAGTTTGGTTTAACCAAAACGGGGAGCTCAGGGTTCAAATCCCTGTTTGGTGTACCGAGAGCGTTTTTATATGTTGATTCCGCCATTCCTCCGTGCCATTGTGATTACACTTTTTCTTAACTCTATTGCCTGATTTTGGTTGTTAGAACAGTAGAAAAATTTCAAACATATTACTTTGCGGTCAACATCGTTAACAATTTACTATATTATTGATTTTATTTTGTAGGTAATGATAGTATCTATCAAAATCGATGACTGCAGATAACATAACTTGTTGAGTGAATATACTAAAATTGTTTTAGCAACATTAGTAACTAACTTATTTTCTTCTTACCAAAATTGAGGGGGTCAGGGAAAAATCATGATAGCCCTCACGGATATAGATGAGATATTTTCACTGTTTAAGCTTCTGTGAAATCTGTAATTCTAGCCATAAAAAATAAATAGAATACTAGTTAATATTAGATACCCTCCTCTGGGTCTTGACTGACTATAAAAACAACTTTTAGTTCAAGAGGTAAGCTATCAGAAATCATTGCTAACACATTTTTTCATAAAATGAGGGTTATTATGTTTTTGCCCCGACACCCTCAATTAAGGTATACATTACTCATTCCTACTCCCCTTGAGTTAGTATACGGATAGCTTGGAAGAGTAGTAAAAAATAAAAAGATTTATTCATCTTGCAATTAAGTTCGATTCGATTACTTTTACTAAATACAAGCCTAAACTAAAATATTAAAAACCATGAAAAAATATGCAAACAAAATTTTTGCTGTCTCATTAAAACCAATTTCGTTCTCTAATAGAGCTTCAGTGTAGACCCGGGTGTAAACCAGCCTAAATGGATCTGGGACTTGCCGTGTTTATATAAACAAGTGAATAATTTGAAAATCAACTACATCCATCTAGTCGATTCTCCCTGATTTCCATGTAAGCGTCTAGAATTTCAAGTCTTGTAAACACAGACTTTTTGCAACCAGTAGTGATGGTCACCTCATCACTATAATTTGAACACTTTGAGAAGATTATTCGAATTCCGGAGCGTTTGAAAGGTTCACTTCACAAGTTTCCATGAAGACTGACGCCCAGTAATTATCAAAGTAAATTGCCCTATCTGGTTGAAAACACACATCTTTAAACGAGCTGATCAGTGAGACTAGTCACCAGACACATGAGCCTCTCTGCGCGTGCATTTATACTGATGTGCCACGTTATGTTGAGCCAGCAATAATGTGAGGTTGATAAAAACGCTGGAGAACCTTGGTTATATTCCCGGTGGGGCTAAAGAAGGGTTTACTCTTTATATATAGGATAATTCTGACATACAATTCGTAAGAATTCCTGTGTTTTGGGACTGGCTGTGTAGTATTAGGCGTAACATCCTAGGTTAAATCATTGACTGACATAATTTGGTTGCGTTTAATATTTACTTTAGTTATTCAAAGCAACTAAGAATAATTGACTGCATTTAAAGTATACAATACCAATATTTATTCCATTAAGTATGTTAGAATATATGCTTATTCAAATATAAGGGTTCATATAAATGGCTAAAATAATACACAAAGTTAAACAATTACTGTCATGTAGAATTATCCAATGATTAATTTAACCTGATGATAAAATATGTTATAGCAATTTTTTTTTGTAGATTTTATAAGTTATTTAAATAAAATATTTCTAAAATACAAAAAGTATATTATAAGGGGGGCATATAATAGAATAGGGACAAATTTAGCAATGTTTAAGCTGATCGATAAATCAGTGTGCAGTTACATAACTCATTATCTAACTAAATCATACTATAGTGTAAAATAATTATTAGACAATGGACAGAACGGAAAACATACGAATGTGCATTATGTTTTCTGACAAAACAATTAGCAAGAGTAATCATATAATTTAATGTTGGTTTAACTGTCAACCTTCCATGAGAGAAGACATATTTTATCTTAATGTTATAAAAACCGGCCAATACCAGGCATTGGATCACTAAAAGAAGAAATAGAATAATTAAATTTTGAACACAGTTAAATTGCTATTTTTCAGGGGTAACTTATATTTTTCTAGGCCTTATAAATATAGTGATTTTTGAGTTGCTTGAAACCAAATTTGGATTTGAAAACCCTAGGAGGCATCTTCTGGAATAATGAAACGTATGGTGGAAAATCAGCAGTTACGCAATATAAAAATAGTGGTTTTTAAGTCCGCGCGAATACCAGATTTTCAATTTATTATCGAAATCAAATCTCTGCGTACTACCTTGAAATTAATACGAATCCATTAACTTAAAATGATAATGTTTTGAATAAAATCATAATCGAAAAATTTATAGTGTAGTGCTATAAAATCCTAATATAAAATTAGGATGAATTATATGTATTTTATAATTGAGTCCAATAAAATCTAATATCAATAGCGGTAATCAAATAATGATTAAATTAAAAATATTATGAGATTCACAAAATTATACAGTTAAGCCAAATAATAGACCTTTAATAGTTTCTATAAAAAGATTCAAATTTCAAATGAAATTCCATTAAATCCTAATCCAGGATCTAATTGGATTCAAAATTTTGAGTCTGATACGAATTTTTCAAATATAAGATTCGAAAATTAAAATTGAATACAAATCTTAACAAGATTAACATTTGGATTGGAAATTTCCAAACTTCCCACAAAATTAGTGGTTAAATATTTTCAAATATTATTATTATTATTATTAGCAACGCGTCTTACTACCCGTTCGGGTTATACGCACTTACGCTAATGTGTAATGGTAGAGTGATTGTGAGATGAAATGGAGGACCTACAGTTTAACGTGGAATCCGAACCACGGTGGAGGCCTGGCATTCCTCACATTCACAAGTTATGATTAATACACATCTTGTCAGAGGTGAAGTAAGGGTTTGGCAATCAGATAAATCTGTGTCGGGACCGAGGATCGAACCCCGAGCCCTCAGCACAGAAGTCTGACACCTTACCCCTAGACCACCAGGTCACCTTTCCAAATATTGTTTGCTCCAAAATTATGTTGAAAGATACTATCTAACAAGGCTTTATACCATGGACATTTTGAGGAGAAATCGTTCATTTAAATGCAAATGAAATTGTATAATTGTCTCATTTTTAACGACGTTGTACACAAACTGTCACAGCTCTGCGAATGAGTTGAAGCGTTGAAGAAACTAGATCTAGAATTCCTTTAATAATGCAGTTATTATGTTGTTAAGACCCAAACCGAACCTTCTAAGTTATGTGGAGATCCTTTTCGTAGCTTTGAAGCGCCAGGGCTTCTATTTTCATTATAAATATCTAATTATGAGGAATTCTACCAACAAGAAGGCGTCGCACTTATTCACTATCTTACACGACATCGACTCATTGGCGTATTAATCGTTTTAAATGAGCTTTTCAACTCCTCCTATGACACTTTCTATCCTATCCCATCAGTATAATCTCCTTAGATAATTAAGGCAAATATTAAACGTGTCCGTATTTGAGTAGCTTTCAACTAAATATAAAATCATCAAGTTTAGCAACAATTTTAACGAGTTTAAGTGTGAAACTAGTTTTCTTTCCTCACATAATTTATCTTTATTATCCCAAAAAATCAACACTTAGGGATCTACACCAGGGCGTAGTTCCCAAGCCAGTAGATACTTTATCTCTATTACATGTCCTAATTAGGGACGAGGTGGACATAAACCAAGATGAATGGAATAGTTTTACATTAATATTTGTAAATCACAATCAAGGAACTTAAGAATTGTTTCAATAAAAGAGCATGTAATTTAAAAGAAAAATAATCCCATTCTGATTTCTAGGAAGCCCAATGTGTATGGGTATTGATATATATTGATAACATGCGGAACGCTCTCTTGATTCCATGCTATGGATTTAAGTAAGTGATTATTATCTTGGTCTTATTATATGCATTACTCCAGCTCTAAGGAGTCTAGTATTTTAGGTACTGTCTCTTATCAGCTTTTTATTCGTTTCTTAAAATAACACGTTATGAAAAAGATATAGTCAACGCTTCATATTACCGGCAGGTATAGAAAGTTTGAAGAGCCAACTTAGGCCCAGACAAATTATTTTTGATACAAAACGGCAACAATGAGAACATATTTTAAATTGAAGTTATCAAAACTCTCTTCAGCTGAATGATGGTGAAATTTATGAAACTACTCTTTGTCATTATATTTACTTAAGATAAAACACTAGCCAACATTTTTTTCACACCTTCAGGAAATGAAAGGTTGATTACAAAGGAAATATAATATATTATGTGCTGATACCAAAAGTGCTATTGATTTTTCTGTGTCACGTCTTCATCAAAATATATACTAAAATTTAAGATTTAAATAAATTGCGAGTTTTTTGTAACATACAATTACTATACATATAATATGCAATCTTCATAAATAACTTTTTTCATGTTAAAATACAAGTTATATTAATTTATATTATAGTAAAATTAATATGAGCATTGTGTATTCTATATAATTAAAATTATTTCCATTGGTTTTTTTTTCTAATATTACGTTTTACACTCCCTCTTAAGAAACCAACAATTATCTACCATCATGTCAGTATCCCAGTTAACTTGATAACTCTTTTCCGTCATGGATATGTCCTGGTGAGATTGATCCCCATGTTCATCACTCAAAGCTCCCAAATTATTATGTAAGAAACCCGATTTTAAATTAGAAAATGAATTTTCAAAGACACTTATTACCCCATCCATAAATTTATAGCATTGTACGCAAAGCTTACAGCAGAAATTCATAATCTTTTTCTTTCATGTTTCCAAGAAATTCATGCAAAACTGCTTTAAACGAAATCCAAGTTGTCAGTTCAGTATAGTGTAGATTCTTCTCAAATACATCATATTTCAAAGTAAAATGACAAATGATAGTTCTTTCTTAAGTTTAGCATCTAAATTATTGAGAAAAACTGCAAAATAGGTGAATCTACTTACAAATTTATAATAGGCCTTAACGAAATTCTTTACTAAACCAATCTGTATATGTAAAGTTGGAACTTGAACATTTTCTGGGTCAACCAGTGGAACATAATTAGTTTTTACATTACGTCTTACAGGTAAATATTTACTTCCGTTGGTGCTTTTCCACAGGGATTTTCATTGTGTTTTTTCATCACATCTCACTAAACGTATAAGAGTTGTGCCAAATAATTGATTAGGTATGATAAAGGCAAATAACATTTATAAGAAATTAGGAAGTTAATGAACTTAAATTTCCAGGTATGGATTCAGTTCCAGCAGAGTTAATAAAGGGAGATGGTGAGAAGTCAGTAATAGAAATTCATAAATTGCTATGTTCCGTATGGAACCTTGAGCTATTACCACATTTTCATACTCATTTTCAAAACGGGGGATAAAACCGAGTATCATGACTATAGAAGTATCTCATTACTACCAACATGTAACAAGATTTTATCTAACATAATTTTTAATGAGATTGATGCCACTTGCAAAAGAGATATTTGGGGATCATCATTGTGGATTTTAATGAAATGGATCAACAATGGATCAAATTTTTACTATTCAGAAAATATTAGAAAAAAAGTGGTAATGCAACAGGATATTTCATATACTATACAAACATTTTAAAAAGCCCTACGATAGAGTTAAAATAATTAAATTATATGACTTTTTTTAAAGTTTGGAATACCCAATTCTAATTTCGTTGACCTCTAAAAAGATAGAGTTATTTTGTGGAACTAGTTCTATCAGTTGTATAAGATTAAAAAAACGCATGTGACAGCTGCATTACGTTAAATTGGGTCTGAAATTCAAATTGAATATTTTGGCATAATCGATATTGAAACAAAACATAAATCATTACGGCGGAATATAATGGGGAGTTAGAGAAAACTGAAAGTTCAGGGTTTGGTCAGATTATGTTTATGTGCCTGTTTTGGTGTTGTTCAATGTGATATTTGCACTCTCACAGGCCCTAAAAGTCACATTGTCCAATCTTCATGTGGGCGGGCCTATTAATATTTACAGGTCAGTCACTGACAGTCAACTAACGCCAGTTGAACCTGTTCATCAACTAGCCTCATGTAAACGCGGCTTTAGTGATTCTGTCTCTGGGTGTTTCTATGAGTGTAAATCAATAACAATAAAAACAAAATATCAAATTATAATATTATAATATATACCTCTCACTATTACATAGTTAGCTGTTAAATTAAAATTATATTTGATTGAGTATTCAATATAAATATGGTGAGTCTGAAAAAATAAAATAT
The DNA here is from genome assembly GCA_902151455.1 of Timema bartmani. Taxonomy (NCBI): domain Eukaryota; kingdom Metazoa; phylum Arthropoda; class Insecta; order Phasmatodea; family Timematidae; genus Timema; species Timema bartmani. The sequence continues at coordinate 59,834 of CABFWB010003244.1, read as the reverse complement.
TAAAAAGATTTACTTAATTTAATTTGGCAACTTCCCGATTATTTCTCATGTAAGTGTAATCTAATACCTATGATGAGGCCTCCGACCAGAACTTGAACCAGAATAGTTATAACTGGTAGTTGATATCGCTTACGCTTTCTACAAGGACAGAATTAACAAGTGCTTTATTATTGCCAATAGTCGCATTTATCAACATTAAGATAATTTGATGTAATTAATGTAGGATATTTAGTTATTATCTTAGCACTTCCCACATAATAATGAAGAGTTCAGTTGATACAATTATTAAATGTTATTTTGATTTTATAAATTTTACGAGTTATAATTTGGTTCCTGGACCACGGCCATTTCTCAAACCACATACCGGAACTTCTTCCAGAATGCTTTAGGGCAGGGCAGATTCCTAGTTGACTCCCAAAAGCGCACCAGAGTGACCATATCAGAAACACCTGCACGCCATCAAGGCCTGACCACTTTTCTACGGGCCATGAAAACAAAAGAGGGTGCGGTTTAGTTATTTTGAGATGGCTGTGCCGAGCTGCCGCCCCCTTCTCACGAATACACCCAAATCAAATGAGTCAAGGAAAAGCGCTTTGCCGACACCTCATATGCTGTGAGGTAGAGAGGTGTAAACCGATACGAAATATGTAGTGCCTCGTCGAGAAATTAAGTGGATAGGGCCATATAAATGTATCTACTTTAATTGGTGGGCACACATACTAAATGTTGGGCTTATAATTATATTCTTGTTTACCTACTATGGGAATGTCGAGGTAAGAATCCTTAACAGATTTAATAAATATGTTTTTTCCTGTAGGGTTTTGATCTCTCTCTCCGCGAAATTTGAGAACATTTACACTAAGTTCTTTCTGCCTCATCTTTGGGTAATTAAAATTCATATAGCCCAGGTGGTTGAAAGGGAATGGGGGAAAACAATAAGGTGTTTAAAAGAAGAGAAAATGGGAAGATTTGGTGCAAAAGCCAGTCAAACGCTACATTTTGGGAAAACCATTTTAAACATATTCCTCTAGAAAACAAATTTTCTCAAGTCATTTGGTGTAAAAATCGAGTGTATATCCTCAACATGACAGAAAATATATTAGATAAGGTGTACACTTTTAATTTTTCAAATTCAAAAATGACACATTGACACGGGAATCCAACCCGGGACGTTCCCGTGTCCAACTACAGTTTTTCAATTCAAAGAATACGATATTTAAAAGAGGCTATAACCGCACCTAATAAATATAATAACTAGGCTATTTAATCCAACACGATTGATTGCTAAAAATATTTGGGGCAATAACAAGTTGTGTTTGTCCACATGACGTTCAGACCCCGAATTCTAGTGTGGTAATATCCCTCGTCTGGAATAAAATCATTCTCTATTGGGTGAAAAAAGTATACAAATTAATGCAACTTATTTGAATTTTATGGCTAAATAAACCTTTAAACAATCTGTTTTATTTTATTTACTGCGGTGAAATTTATCCACAGTTAAAATATAATACTTAGCCTATTCTAAAACTTTTAGACATTAATAATAATATTATTACATACTAAAATTGATTTTTCCTTTATGCATAAGTTCCACAAGCGCCCCATATATTAATTTTGTTTAAAATGTATACATTCTAATTTATTTGAACGAAAATTGGATTCAAAATGGAATCTACTGATTTTGAACTAAATAATTACTTTCGATTAAATAAAATTAAAGTCTGAGTATCAAATAGATTTAAACATCAACCTTCTGTTCTCAGGGTAATTGGATAATGGAAATAATTGAAAAATTCGCTGGATTTAGAACGGAAATAGTAAATGAGACTAGCTACAGCTCATGGTTTACATAATGAGGTGTTTTTGATTTGAGATCATCCTACTGCCAGCGTTATTTCCTACTTGGCTGTTTGTTTTCCATTGCTCTAGTGCTATTAAGTTGGTTTGTCATGACTCAAAATAAATCTTATTTTCAGATAATTTATTCTATTTTATAATTTTTCCAACACTATTCTGAACTCCCCACCCCTCCCCTCTCAAAAATATTTTTTTTGTCGCTATTAACGAAAGATTGCATTTTTAAAAGGTTTAAAATTATAAAGAAATATGTTTCTATATTAGTCAAAGCCCTTAACGTTACATATTTTAACATTTCATTTCCATTTTGATATATTTGAGGTATTTAACATGCACTTTCTGAGCCTACTGATTATGTTAGCACATGACTTATAGACTAACTTAAATCTAGAACAAAGACAAGATACAGCCCCCAACCATTAATTCATCAACGTGAAATGGGAAACCCACATTACACCAATGATAAAATTTTCGGCCATGACAGGAATTGAACCCAGGACCCTTATCTCACTATACAGATAAGCTACCGACTGAGCTTAGGTGTTGGATCCCGTTTTCGCCCATCAAGTCATAATACCTGTCCAGGCTATACGCATGTTTTTGTATTTATTTTGGGGTATGGATAAGGAAGGTAGAATTGAAAGGAGAGACATCCTTATTTTCTTGGGGGAATATTAGAAATACAATTTTAGAAAACCACTATCATTACACCCAGCTGGGAATCAAACACTGACCTCTCCAACACTGGCGAACTAGACCAGATGAGCCTGGAATTAAATGCGGGTACTAACTCACTAATCACACATTTGAAAAACCAGAATGAGTACTTTTAACAATCAGAATAAACCAGTTAGGTACATTGTTTCAACATCAGATTTTGCTGAGGTTACTGATAACTCTAGGTTAAGAGGTTTATTACCTGTTTAAATGTTAGGTTATCATATAGCCTGAGCTTAAACTTCAGGTTTCACTAAGGCGAAGCAGATATAGAGGTTAGTGAGTAAATGTCAAATTAAATGGAAAATAACATGGCAACCATTATTTTTGTCAGCTGACTATTCAAAGTATTCCAGTGTGTGTGGTTGGATTTAATTGAGATAACAAAATTTAGTGATGCTATTTGATTCACACTACAAAGACATTTATTATATGTTAGATTATTTAAACAGGCGTAAGAGACCTACATTTCTACCACAAACTAATTATTTCAAATATTTTTAACTGCAAGATCTTTTTTTTTTTTTCCGTTTCAGTTTGAAGAGAACTATTGCTTTGTTATTGATTTGTTAGGGATTATTGAAGATTGTTTTGAAAAATCGACAAACAGACGGGAACTTAACTATTTGAGATTTATAAAATTAATATAATATTTATGTAAGGTAATTTGGTGATCAAAGAGTTTGGGCATTAGAATAAGGGTATTTTGGTGGCCAATCATATCAATTTAAAAGTAAACAATGATCTATTTCTATAAATATTGTATCGTTGTGTGGAGAAAAAAAAATTAGCTTGAACTTTTAATCCCTTTTTCGAACATTGCACTTCATAAAGGCCTAGACCTAGTTTTATTAAGTATTACAGTAATAATCATAATATTTACCGTTGCCCAGGGGAAAACCGAATGTACTAATCGTACATCCTTTCCGTGGAGGCTCTTTCCGTGTCCTGATGAGATGATATTAGGGTGATAGTAAGTATGAGGGTGTGGAACAATTGAAAACACTAACTAAAGCCTAGTTATCAAAACCCTGTTGACCGTTGGGGCAATTCCCCTTTCGGGAAAAATACATAAGTCACCAGCTAGGAATTAAACCCGGGTTCCCTATGCTCGTGTTAAGGTTCACTAACCACTACACCATGGAGGAGATTACGACAGTAATTAAACCTGAATCCAGTTGTTGAGAAAAAAAAACATTTTCACACCCAATTGAGCTAGTCTAGTGTTAAGTACTCTAGTTTAATCTCAAGCAAGCTAAAACAAACTACTAGTTTCATTTTTGTTCTTCTAGGCTTAAGAATAACCTATTTAAATATGTAGGACCTTCTTGCCGTTAATTGCCACGCCTATGTTCTGTGTTGCAGACTATTTCTTCCACTAGTTTTATTCTAATTAGTTTTATAGTTTTTGGAGAGAGTTGTCTATATAATTGGAACATGTCAAAGACTCACAAATCTGTTTTAAAAAAATACGGTAATGATAATATTAACAAATTTCAGAATTCAATTGCCTACACTGCCACCTAAAAGCCTTTTTACCAGTGAAATTTGAGTTAAAATATGATACCAACTTCCGCACTAAAAATCACTTTAAATCAAATAACCTCTACATTAAAGGCTCTTCAAACAGTAAACTACATCAACATGAAGTCTTAACTAGAGGTTATACGTCTTACTTGAAAGGAAGTTTAACCGTATTTTCGTAGAGATAGGATTGGAAACTATTTAATAAAACCACGCTCTCTACATCAGACAAATATTCTAACCATGATTATTTTGCATAATTTAAAAAATACTTCTACGAATATTTCACTGGCACGCATTACTTTCTCATTCTTTTGGGCCCGCTTGTATTCCGACACACTGAAAAGGCGGAGAGCCCAAAAAATAACAAGAATAATTTATTTTGTCACCAAGTCACAGCGAGAAGTGTGCTAGCGGCTGTCTCAAAAATAGGTTTATGTTTGTCAGTAGCTGTCCAGCAAAATAATTTTATTAGAACTGCTTCTCACCCTGCAAAAAATACATCTCATTAACAAGGGGATGATCGTCACACCCAACAAAATAGTAAAATGATCGCTGAACTCTTTCTTTGAAGCTACAAGAAATAAACTGGCCAAGGAAGTAACCAAAGGGAGGGTGGGGGTGTTGGGGGTTCAACCCCCTCCCCCAAATTTTTACAGTAAAATAAATGATATTGCCTTATTTATGGATTTAACAAAACAAGAAAATTCGAGTAAATAGTTAGGTGTTCTATTGTTTAAGTTACAAAGCTGGGTAGATTATAATGAGATATTGACAAAGAAAATAGGAAATATTAGTGGATATAGGGATAACTGAGAAAGAGGTTAAGTCTTTCGAAACTTGGAAACAACAAAACCTTTCATCTTGAAACTATTCGAATGCTAGTTCCGAGAACACGTCACAAATAAGTCGCCAAGGAGAGATGAATGAAAGGGCGTGATAATAAAAGGGAGAAGGGGTCCAGCTATCAACCCCCATATAGCTTTAATTTAGATATACGAATCAAACAAGGTCTTCAATATATTTGGTCAATTTGGAAATACATTTATTTTAAAAATGTACTATGTTGGACTATGAAGCCCAGAGGACTTAACCTTCTCTCATAGCACACATATTTAAACATCTAGCCTTATTATATAGAGAATGACGGAAACATCTATAAAATTATTCATGTTTGGTCAGTGGTGACAGAACAATTTGTGTGTAGGTAGTTTTTTCTTAGTACCACGTCTTACTATAAGTTCGGATTATGCGCTTATGTTGGCAGTTAATCGAAAACATATTTCGAGGGAGTTGATCCCTTTCCCCCAGTCTAAGGAGTTATGGGGGCCCTCCTTCAGCAAATGTTTGACAATGGAATGCCTTTAAACCGTTAGGATGGTCCTTGGTCGACGTTTCATAACCAACTGAAACCTAAATAATAGTTATAGCGATGCGGTCTGTCTGTGTTTGTATCTCAGAATAGAGATATAACTATTCTACTGATCGGGCTAAAACTTGGTAACTAGGGCTATCATAGAGTTTCCCCAAGGAATATTTTGGAAATAAATATCCAGCCTTAAGATTAAAAGTAGTTTACTGAAGGGGCGAAAGAGATAAAATCGATATTTAAAAATTTGCTCTAACGAGTTTGATTACATTTTGTATCCAGGCATTGTTTAACATTACAAACATAGTGAAATATCTCAATTTACCATGAAAATGATTTAAAATTTTAACTTCTACATAGGAAGAAATTTTCAAATTATATCTTTGCAACAAATTGAGATACGAGATAACTTATCATTGCAAAGTTGTAGTATTATTAAAATTAGGAATATTTTATTTGGAATCAAGTTCTATGAAACCAATAGTTTCTTAGCTCTAAGTAAATATGTATGTAGCTCTGGAAATTCATTGTCATGCGCTTTGGAAAGAGACTTTCCTCCTTTTTCAGTGTTTCCGGAATCTTGTCTAGTTTTTCACTTATATGCTCTTTGGTGAAAAGTTTCGCCAACAATGTACTGTATATTATTAGGCTTCACAAATCTTACGAGTTTTAAATAGTCAATATCTTTATTTCAAAATAAAAGTGAGTGAAAGTCTGTGCAGCTTAGCGTTCTATTTATTTGAAATTCTTATGCCCATGTTAAAACTGTCCACGCCTGATTTTTTAAATATTAATCAAATGCCCTTAGATTTAGAAGCTATTTGGATTTTTTAGTCCTATCATATTCAAAAATATAAGAGGGGAGATAAATAAATCTAGAGGGAGCGGACATTATTTGTAGGGACTAATGCCCCAGTTTTTCGAAAGCCCAATTACCACCTGAAACCCCATTCCCCCTGTTCTAACCCTATTGGATACACTTTTATTTAATTAGTGCTCAATGTGAATTTTTAGACTTGGGGGAAGGACATGCTATGTAAGTATATACATACTAAACAAATGTAAAACTCTTAATATATTTAATCCTTGCCTTTATCACAGTACATATTAGATCCAGATAGCTTCTAAAGGTATTTAATATTAGTAATTTTTTTTTGTACGTGACCGTTGGAGGGCTGTCCTCCCTAAAACTCCCCCGAAAGGTTGACCTGGATACGGATTTGAAACTGGAAAATATTAATGTTGGTGTGTTTAAAATACCACGGAATGGATAGTACTATATTAATGTCGCATACAAACAAACTTGCTAGATGTGTTTCGCCAAGCCGTCTATGGCCCTGCGACCACGAGTTTGCGAACCCTAGTCTAAGGCATCCTCTTCTCAATATATTGAATTGCCAATGATCATAAGATTGGGTTTATACTCTCACTATGGATGATTTTCCAAATGGGACTTATTGTCCCAGTCTTTCACAACTCCGTTCCACGTTAATGTGAGTACACTTATTCTAAAACTATCATTATAGTTTTTTAATCCTTAGGATCAGTCACTAAATACCATCGTGAGAACTTAGTAATATTTTTAAATGTCGGATAAAGATCTTTAAATGGTGAGCCCATTAGAAAAACTAGGCAAGAATACCATATATTCTATAAATATCTCGCTTGTATCTGTCTTCAGAACGGCGTAGAACATGTCGAGCCTGAAAGAAAACTAGGATGAAAAACCAAATTCAATGTTATCAATTTCTGAGGACTTGTATTATGATATATATGCATTCTGAAGCGACCTGAAACATCTTTTGAATATTTTTAAAGATGAATAACATTTAGTTGCTACCTATCATTATGGATGTGATTCATCCACCTCACAATAACAAAATGTACTCAAAAATTAACTTTTTCTTGACAAATCTAATATATTTGATTTGATGCATAATGTATCATGGGCATTGGTGACCTGGCGGTCTAGGGGTAAGGTGTCAGACTTCTGTGCTGGGGGACCGGGGTTCAAGCCTTGGTCCCGGCACAGATCTATCTGATTGCCAAACCCTTCCTTCACCTCTGACAAGACGTGTATTAATCACAAATTGTGAATGTGTGGAATGCCAGGCCTCCACCGTGG
>CABFWB010003244.1:0-49286 GCA_902151455.1 Timema bartmani | reverse complement strand
TGATAATTCCAATCAATTTTGGGGCAGTTAAAATCTCCGAGTAGTATTATTCTATAGGGGTAGCTAGCCAACACACCTTCAAGAAATATAAAGTAATTGTTAAATGCTTCGACTGTTATTTGGGGAGCAAGATATATGTTCCCAATTAACAGTTTTTGGCGATCAAATGTTGGGATCTCAATCCAGACACATTCCATATTATTCTCTAGGTCAGTTCTCCTGACCACACCAGAAATAGTATCAATGACAGAGATGAGAGCACCACCACCCCTTGAGATAGTAGCTTCGTCATATAACCTGTCGGCTCTATAGACATTATAATTAGGGGGAAAATAATTTTCATTAACAAACTCACTAGAGAGCCAAGTTTCAACTAAATTTCAACTAATTAATAATAATAATAATAATAATAATAATAATAATAATAATAATAATAATAATAATAATGTTGAGGGAAATTTAAGCTTGCATCCAAAATATTAAGGAAATTGCGCTTTGATATATATTATAATACTATGCTTAGTGGTTTTCGGTAGTACTGTGTAGTAATAATGGTATCTGAATGCTAACCAGATTGTATTAATATCAAAAAAATAAGTAGTGTCAAATTATGTTCGAGAAATTCATTTAATGTTCAAATTCATTACAAAACGTCATAAAAAATATAATTGGGTCTTTTAATATTACTTTTGTAAAGTAAATTAATTTATTTTATGGTTCCAGGATATGCCGAAAAAATATATGTTGACTACGGATTGTAAAAAGTATGATCAGAAATGGATCATATTTCATTTGGCCAGTGAAAGGGACCGTCAGATCATGAAAAAAGATTAAATCCTTTTTAGGCTCAGAGAATCTCTGTCCTTTTTCTCAAAAATAAACTATAAGATAAGAAGTCCAGTGAGAGATTCAATTAGTATACCTCAGTTTCATTCTTTTGTGTAGTTATTTAAGATAAACTAGTAGTCCATTCATAAAATATGACTGAAATTGATAACCTTTCACACTTAAAAAAAAGCTTAGCAATTTTCTTAACAAATATTTTTTTTAAATAAATACTTGTACCATCTGTCATGGACAAGGGCCCTGCACAAATACATGGTTCCAGAGGTGTAAAACTGGTCCATCTCCTAGTCCACCATTTTACCATTAGAAAACTATTTACTAAGAAACATACTTACAGGATCTACTGTAACTAATAATTTGATAAATTTATAAAAAATATAGCGAAAAACCATTAAAAAAAAACACCCTGAACACACCCGACAGAGATTCGTACCCCAATCTCCCTGTCATTGGAAATTTAGTCAAACATAAAAATGACGTATTATACTACGTGGCCACTAGAACAGGTAACGTATAATTAAATTCATTATTTACAATGAAGAAGAAATTAGTTGTTATATATCTGATTGATTTGCAAACTTCTGTTGGCATGAATTTATTATACTTCTGCTGAAATTTCTCCGTTAATATCCCCGGTGGACCTCTTTGCCATTTCCTGTCCACAGACCAACAGAGCCTAGTTTTATTAAATCAAGTGTAAAGCAGAGTAGACCTATTGACCTTGTTGGTAGTAGCTTCCTGATTCTCAGGTCTGTGGTTTTACCTGTGCGACTCAGGGACGAACAAAGTATCACTCATGGTAAGAACTCGGCTAATGATACACTCGAGGGAATACATAAAGCAACATAATTTGAAAATGAATGCTTGGATAAAGAAACTGTACAATTTTCCGGTCAAGTTTATCAATTGACCTTGTGTATTGTTTCTTTAATAGAAATTCAGGTTACTCGCCATAATATAATATAATATGTAAATATTTTTTCACTGCATCTTACTACCTAATCACGTTATACTCATATGTACTAATTACGCTAATAAGCTAGGAATGGGGAAGATTAAATTCAGATGAAGTGTACCCACATTTGCATAGAGGGAGAATGTAAATTACTTTGGTAAAAACACTCTCATTATAGCCAACCGGGATTCAAACCCCAGTTTCTTTGTCATCAGCAGTTTAGTATATTGTTAGAGTGACACCTTAGATCATGCGACCACCGAAGCAAGTACCTTACCATATAAATCAAACGAAATGACTCAAGCAAAGCTATGATCATATTGAAATATTATTCACCTAATTAATAATATATATGAATTGACGTATTTCTTTTTTCTTAAAATTAAACCACTTGGACACATCTAGGTATACACCAAAATTAGCAAACATAATATTAAAGATAGAAATGTTATATATTTTAACATAACTTTTAGCCAACTTTTAGGTTTTAGATATAACTTTGTTAGTAGTGATACAGAAACAAACCATGGATGTGGAATTTCAATATTCCTTAAAAAATATATTCTATTAATGAAAATAGTTAAGCTCTCAATGTTAGAGATATTGGATGGTTACGATGATGAAACAATTATGACCAGGATTTCTCAAACTATTACCTTTAAAAGGAAAAACAACTAGAATCTCAAAGCAAATCCAGAATAGAACTTCCTAAATAATTTAATATACTCTTAATATTGATAAGAGCACAAACACATTAAAATCTCTTTAGTATGTTATTAATTGAGTATGTTGTTTAGTTCTTACTACTATAAATATGGTATTTTTTGAAATAGGAACGATCATGGCAATTGAACCGTTGTCACTACATCAATTTCCTATTGGTCTAGTGTAAGTTTAAATCCTGTCATATGACATCAACGTCCTATTGATCAAGTGTCAGTGCAAATCCGTTGGTATAGTATCGTTTTTCTACTGGTCTAGATTCAGTGCAAAACCATTGGTATGATGTCAATTTAATCTGGTCTAGTGTAAGTGCAAATCCGTTAATTTGACATCAATTTCCAACTGGTCTAGTGTTATTTGCTATGATATCAATTTTCTATTTGTATAGATAGTTTAAGTTCAAAAATGCTCATTTTCAAGTTAGCTTGATAATTTATGTATAAAGTTTGCGAGATATCTCGACTATTATAAATGTTTGCTCACTATTGTTATTTTATAGAGATGGCTGACAATATACATTAGTTCATTTTCCAATTAATTAATACTCTAGTATCTTGAGGTACTAATTCAGAAACTTTATTTTTCCACTTACTTATAGGATTAAAACATAAAATCATAACAAGAATGTTCTCAAATATCCATCGCTTTGCTTTAAAAACTTTTATTTTTCTTGGATTGGCCTGATAGCTGCCAACTAGAAATTCTTCAAAAGTCTAGCAAAATCATATATAACTTTTCTTAAATTCTAATTATATTATTTGATTTGAATTAAATTTTGAACTACTTTATGTTTAAAGTTATACATTTTAGGAAACATTAAAAGTATGTATAGTTTGGTAAATTGAGTAGTTGAGTAGTTTTTTTCTACAAAATGTGGGTCACGCCCCTGGTGAGAGGGATGGCACGAAATGTTGTTAAAGTAATCCACAAGACAGGCAAATAACTGGTGTCTAACAAATTATCGATACGTATGATATGTACTGACCTAAAACAGGGCTTTAAATAATTACTGTAATTCCACCAAATTAAATTATTTTGAAAGATAATATTTTTGAATCAAAGGGAGGTAAACTGTGGCATAAGGGGGTGAGAATGATTGAATTTAGCAGTTTTACAAGCTCTGTATGTTAAATATTTTCTAAAAGTATCTAAAAGCAATACTATTTATTATAAAATCTTAAATGTAATTTCTTAGTTAGAAGAAGTTTACATAATTATAAATTTATATTTAATATTGATAGAAAATGTAATATTTGTTGTATTATTGTAATGTTTGCTTGAAAATTGAAATATATTTTCTAAGTCAGTTAATAATTTGTTTTAGTTAAATATTTAGTTTTAATGATAAAACAAATTTTATTAACGATCAAGAGTGTCTATTTATCCAATTTCCTTACAAAATTGGACAGTTTTTACATATTTCATTTGCATAAATATTTACACATGAAAGAGTGCCAGTTACCATAAATTTGTGGGAAAAACTACATATATCTACATTTTATATATTCTGTTTAATTTTATGTAGGCTATAAGTTCTTAGACGATCTTACACATTTTCTCCTTGATAGCTTTACTTACTTTTTCAAGAGCCACAAAAGCTAGAAAATAATGGCAAACCGGTATTGAATGGCTAACAGTTCATTCAACTGGAATTATTGGCCATTCAATGGCAGTAAAAGAACATGTTTTTTGAATTTCTGAAACTAGTCCCAGAAAAAACCCTTTATAGTATGGTGTGTATTAACGGCAATGTATTTTCCATGCATTTTATTTTGAAACGTTGACTGCCAATTAGGATGTTAGGTACAAGCGAGTTTTATGCTCATTATTAAAGTGTTGGTCTCAGAAAATATTTTCTTAAAGTAACAATTTCAAAGGTTATCTTGTCCTTTTTTCTCTGAAAATAATGGTAGTCAAATGTTTAACAACCCAGTATATAAAAAGAGTAACAGATATCCTCATCAGAGGACACCCTGACTGAATATTAAGTTCATCAAATATTGTTTCTGTTGACGAGGATATTAGGGTTCACTTCCCGGACGGGTGTATTAAATCAAGTTTTTCTTACATGCTTCCCGAATATCCCTATACGCAAAAACATGTGCATTACCTTTATATTCTACTGTATTTATACCTATTATGTTAGTGTGGTTAAATTAATACAAAGAGCCAAGAGTTTTGGTAAGGAATGAATAAAAAACTATAGAGTATTTTCAATATAATAATGTAATTATTATAGCATGTAAATGCTTATGTCTCTATTATTTGATAGTGGGTGTGTATGGTCTCAACGAAACTGTTTCATAGATACAAGTCCAGCCAGTGTGCAGTTTATCATAGTACCATAATACCATTGGGTTACTTGAAAAATGGTCATTTTAAGGAGGCTACAATACAAAATAAAAAATACTTATAATTGAAGGGTTAATGCTCATTAAAAAACAGAGAAGAGAACAGCAGTCGATAGTTTCAAATATGTTTGTTGATTTAATTGTTTGGTTATAATGTAATTAAAATAATTATAATGGATTTATAAATAAACTTTACATATTTATTTATTTAACCTAGACCAAATATTGTCTAAATATTCTAAGAATGTGAGATTATTTAGGCTTCTCAAAAGCATTTCAAGCAACTAGTGAACAAAATAATATTATATATATACTTCTTCTCCCTATATTCTTTTTAAGTTTCCTCATTCCTATTCTTAAACGTCCTTCTGAATGCTTTATTCTTCTTCTCCACTCGTTCCAACAAGGTGCGTTCTTCCCACTTACTCTTATCACTTGTTCTCCCCCATACCTCCTTTGCAGCTCCCAACTAACTGATATTAAACCTTTCCCATTCCACCTCTACACTTTGCAGCTCATCCATGGGTATTATTAAATTCATTTTCTTTCTTAGGTAAACCACTCTTCCCTCTTCTATTTTAGCTTCCACACCCTTATTCTTCTTTCTTGTATTACTACTTTTCTCCTACATTTACATCCCTTTATGTCTGCGACCAACACGTATGTCGTCAATATCTAAGGACACACTTGGTATTGTAACATTTGGGACATGTTACCAACGTGATTAGTAATTAAGGCATACAACTACTCCAGGAGAGAGTTCACCCGTCCTTTCCGCTTACACGTTTCCGTTCAACTAATGAAAGAGCCAGTCAAGGATCACGTGGTGTGTTATGCCAAATTACGTCACAAGTTCCATACAACGAAGCCCCAAGAACCATGTGGAAAGTCGTAGATACTTCCTTGGTATTCCATCTCTGCCCTCCTTTATATTCCCCTAGGTTCTTCTCTGGGATAACGTGATGACATTTTTGGACTATAAATTGACATGTTTCGTCTCTCTTGATATTCATTATACTACCGGCTTCAGCTTAGGTAAGCAGCGCTATCTATGGAATACTTATTCCATGTGCATTCAACATCCTTTTTCAACCTTTAATCTTTGTCTATTACTTTCCAAATTATCCTTTCAGTTTAAATACTTTAAATATATATTTAATTGTAGATGGTAGCTAATATGATTGACTCGTAATATTTTGTTCATTTTTGAGATTACTTTAATAAGCTAAGATTGATTTATTTGACTTTATGTCCCTATATGGCATTGTTTAATGGCCATGTAAAGTAACTTATCTCTTGGCCACTTGATGGCATGAAAAAATATTTATTTGTAAATTAGTTTGTCTTGAGGCTACTAGATGGAATTATCGGATATTACAAGGTAAAATACCTTGTCTTAAGCCCACTAGATGGCTAGTCTAATATTCAGTTGCAAATTAATTTATCTCTAGATCACTAGATTACGTGGTCAAATATTTATTTGTAAATTACTTTCGCTTGAAGCCACTGGGTGGCATGGTCAAATAATCTCTAGTGAGACACTTTGCCCCAAGGATGCGGGATGGCTAGTCTAATATTTAATTGTAAATTACTTAGCCTCGTGGCCGAAAGATGGCATTTTCAATTATTAATTGTAACTTTTAAGTTTAAATGCTTCAACATTTATTATTGGTAAGACGTTTACTGTGCATTTGTAATAAAGCTATTCTTGGCATTATATTTAGTTAATTAATGTTGCAATTATAGTTTTGTTTATCGATGAGTCTGTTATCACCTTTTTGACAGATTTTTTTATTTCATCTGTGGCTTTATACATCTAACGTTTGAGTAAATATTAGACTCCATACTGTAGATGATATATTACTTGAGCTTTTTTTTTTAGCACCACGTCTTACTACCCGTTCGGTCTATACGCCACATGGCCTCTTATTTCAAGCTTCGAGCTAATCCAGGCCACGGCCCACTCCATGCTTACTATCTATCACTGTCCTTAGTTCACCTTAAGAAACATAGACAGCCATTCTTAGTGAAATGCCACAACAGCCGGGGCCAAGTCAGTACACCTAAACGGGGCTGAGTTCCGACCACCTGCCTTCCCAACCACTCTTTACGAGTCCAAGCCTTAATGAGTGCAGCCTTAAACCAAGGGTTTTAGTGTCGGATCTTGGACTTTAAATCATTTTATCAAACCTTAAAGTAAACTAACTCGTCAAACTATAAATTACTTTGTCTGTTTTATAGTAAAATATTGCTACTATCACTGTGGCCGAGTAATTTATAGTAGATATAAAATCAGCGTACAATTTTATATATGTTTTTTTAGAAAAACAAGTCCTACTTAAGTGCAAGAGTTATTATCATGTTCTCAAGACTCTATCATGTTTATTCAAGTTAAATTGAGATACGTGAAGCCATTTCAATTGAATACATATAATTTGTATTCAATCAAGATCATTAATGCTGAAACAAGTTAGGTTGAGGTAGAATTTAGAGTTTTGTTTGTTTCGGTCCATTTGTATGGGAGTTGGTTGGATTGTTCAAGTTAAGTTATATTACTTTAAATTATCATTAGGTAGTAAATTACTGTATTATATTAAGTTGAGGACAGATTATACTGTTGCATAGTTAATCTTATAAGCAAAATCACATATTATGTTTAGATTTTTCACTTAGCAAATGAATACATGTATTCTTAACATAATATAATGCAAATATTTATAATCTATTTGTTAATAAACCCATTTTAAAAATGTTGTTTTAAAAAATAAGTTATGTAAAGTTAGTTTAATTTAGACATATAAATTAAGTTAAGATAGGTTAATAAGCTGAAATAGATACCTGTAGTGTGGACTATGCTTAGTTAATCCATTGAAATTAACTCTTGGTGGTGAGGATTGCTGTTCACACAATCATCAAGTTTCAACACATATTAAGAATGTTTTAGTGTAATTTACGTCAGGTTTACTATTTTTGCAATTGATAACTTATGTGTGTGATTATATAATACATGATAAACTGGTTATCATGTTTTACAATCTATCCATACAAGTATTTACACTATTTTGTTAAGGATGAGTAGGGCAGGATTTTAGAAGACATGCCAGTGAATATTGGTGAAGGCAGAGTGGAACACAATTTAAGAAAAATATTCTAGTGTACACTTAACTCAAACTTGAATTCCGACCTTTAAGTCACCAGTGAACCAAATCAACCCCGGTATAAGATTTAGCCCACGAAACCACCAATCAAACTAGTATTAATTTAAATTGAAAAATTAGGGAACGGCTTTAATATTATATTTAACTCGATCAGCAATTAGGTTTTACACATAGTATACAATATTAATGTAATTGAATGAAGAGTGAAATAAATCAAACAAACACATTATTATAATATTCAAGTAAATATTAAATGACAAATAAAATTATATTGGAGGAATTTCCCTAATAACCAAACTACATTATTTTACCATACACATTTGCTGGTCAGATATATATTGTGTATTCAAACTAAATATTGTGTTTAGTAAGATTATTTAAAAATGTACAAATTCCTATCTAATATATTTTGGACCCAATTTATTGGTAGAATGGTCTAAGCCGTATCTCTCACAATATAATTGAATGCCAATGAAGGGGAGATTGGTGTTCGAATCCTGGTCAGATGTAGTGAGGGTGTTATTTCATAAATAAATTTTCTCTCTGCTTCCAAATAAATGTGGGTGAGCTTCCTCAAATTAAAGCTTTCCTATCCCTAACAAATAATTTAATTAGTTTATATGCGTGTAGCTTGAACGGGTAGTAAGATTCAATGACAACAAAAATGGTTTGAGAATTAAGTGTGAATTAGATTACGTTCTTATCTACAGCATCTAAATTAAATAATGGGATGTATTAAAAGTAGGAATAATACCTGCATTCCCCCTTAAATAATTATGAATCTGGCACCAGGATCTAGGATCTAGGTGAGTGAATCGGTAGTAATAAAGGCCTACCAAAGCGTAGGATTAAAAAAAACATTGTGAAACGACCTTTAGGTTTTAGATTATTAAATGAGGCTAAAACGGGCATTCGAGTGGCAAGGGTAAAGGACATTGGGTAAGTGGAAGGTTTTGTTTAAAAGGCAATTAAATGGATGTTTTCTTATTTCTAATTTAAGTTAATACAGACGTACAAAGGAATATAAGGATTGTAGATAAAGAGAATGAAAGAAATGAGGGTACCGTGTAATTTGTTGTCTTGTTCAGGTCGTGTGACATTATGGAGGCTAGAGTATATTAAATACTGATAACACAAGAATTTACATAATATGATTATTTTATTTGATCGAAAACAACTTTTAAAATATTTGTCATTGCTTAAGTGAATTTATTACATTTTGCGGGAATGATGAATGGTGCGGGGTGTATTGCTGGTACAAATATTAATCCAATATTAATATTAAATTAAAGATTGTAGGACACAATATGCTCATATATCATACGATTACAGTTGGTATTTACTGTCTCTTTAAATAATCCCTAGTATTTTTATATTACCATGGTTATCATCGAGGTTGTAAGGATGATAGGGTCATTTAGATGAAATATACTCACAATAGCATGTAATGTGGATGGAAAACCCATAATGATAGATAACGTGTTGAAAACCATCCTCTATATAGCCTCTATGTCGCCATCAATCAAGTCCGTGACCACCTTAGCCCACATAACGCCCTGTGTGGGTGACAATACGTAAGAAAAAAACTTGTATTTGAATATAATGATATCGTATAATTTATTTTTTGGTTAATCCTATTCTCAAATATTCCCTAGGAAGTAAAAGGTTTTAAATATTACTTTTGAGTTCCAGAATATATTTATTTTGAAGTTAATTTTTAACTTAAGTTTTGATCTAACTTTGACAGAATATTTTTATAAAAAATATTTATTCAAAGCCCATTATGGTATTGTTGTACCATTTTTAGTAGGGGAGTATTGTATATGTGTAAAGTAGCCATTTACTTAATATTTATTGTCAAATGTGGTAAATATTGATATTATAAAATGTGGCCAGAATCCTAACATTATGTGTACATAAAATTGTATATTGTGTAAGAATAAATGTGTAATTGTGGATTAATAGCTGATTTCTTGTCCCCAGACTTATTCCCCGTACCCATGATCGATGTTTCCGTAATAAATTAAGCATAAATAAGCTAAACAATCCATTATCAAAGAAACTTGTCCGTAGTTTGGTAAAAGTCCAGGAGATCATTTTCTTTGATGTCTTAGCACATATGCGTTTGCAGAATATATACTAGTAGTCCTATATCATCGAATATAAGTGCGAGATTATTGTCTTTATAACAAAAGTAGATCAAAATATAGTTGGTCTTGTAGACTATTTTGAATTATGTTATTTTGATTAAATTTATTCTATACTAATATTTACTTGCTTACTCTATGGCACTAGGTACTCGAAAATTCATTGTTGGACTTAAAAAATTACACCATCTATTTTGAGATAGTTCTATTCAGTCCATCTCATTACAACCTATTTCTTTCAGGTCAATTTTAATGTTATCTTACCATCCACGTATATGTCTTTCCAATGGTCTATTCTCATTGGGTTTGTCAGTCATTGCCCTGAACATGGTTCTAAATTCTTTTATTCGCACTGTATCTCCTTCTCACAGTCTTATTCTAGATTTGACTACTCTAACAATGAATTCTGATAAGTACAGGTTATGGAAATTATCATTATGTAACCTCTTCCACTCACCAAGAAATCCATCCCTTTAGGAACAAATATCTTCTTAAACACCTTGTTTTCGAACATCCTAAATTTATTTTAGTCATTTTAGGTAGTTTTATAATAATACAGTATTTATAGTTTAAAATTATAATAGATTGATTCAAAATATACAGTAAACTCTCAATTTATAAATTTAGAAATGATTTTCTGAAGGAATTAAACATTTTGGTGACCACATTTACTATTCCCAAAACAAGAATGAAAACACGACCTTCGGGAACGCGGGTGATATATTTCTTGGTAGCTATTTAGTTCATTAGCTCATGATAGTTGACATAATTATTTAAGCATAAGTTTTTCTACAAAACTAATATGAGATCATCAGCGTAATTAATAATCCTTTAGAGAGGCAGAACTTCTACTTTTATAGAGTTCACGTAGTCACCTGCATTTATATATATATTCATTATTATGCATTGGATAGATTATATTAATATACATATATAATTATATATATAATACATTTATATATAGTATTAGTATTTTCATTTTAACACTAAACCTTTATTACCAATAAATGTCAATTATTGATAAAATTTTATATTCCAGCTGGCTCTGCAAAATGTCATTGGTAGATGGTATAGTAAGTAAAACTTTTTTTAAAAATCAGAGGTGACTGATTCCATTCAAAATTACTTAAATATACAAAAACATGCCCACACATCACCTAAACACAAAAAAGCACTCATATAAGATTTATAATTTTCTTTTTTAATTTTAAAAATTTCGTGTAGTAGAGGAAGTATAAATTCTCAAAAATGTAATAAAATCACTGTATTTAATAAGAATATTTAGTGAAAAAAAATGAGAACTTTTATTTAGGTACGCAAATAATTAACATAATTGCTACTTATGTACAGGTTTACTAAAATTAAAATTTCTACAAAAAAAATTGAATTTGTTAATTTGTTTTTTTTCATACGAGTTTGAATATTAAATAAGAAATATATATTACCAAATTGAATCAACTTTTTCATGGGGGCTTCAACCAATAACTTTTTATTTTTTCCAAAACATTCAGTGAGACCATATTCAGTTCTCGATAAATTAGGCTTGAGGTTGTATTAATGAACCTTTATAGTTTCCAAACCAAATTATTGTTGTCTCACAGTATCTTTTGCAGTTAAAATATTATTAAAAGATAATTCCTTACTTTCCTTCTTCCCAGACATGTGAAATGTGAAGTGAGAGGCACTAAACCTGTTTACGAGAAGGAGGAATACACAATAGAATCTAGTAAGTTTTTAACTGCGAGAAGGGACCAACTAGCATAAAAAGATTAAACCCATCATCGTAACAAGGAGAAAGAGTGTGTCCCACGGTATTTGAAAAATATAGAGCAGTTATGATTGCTTATATTAATATCATTTTATATGAAATAGCAAAGGTTTTGCTCTGTTTTCCTACGCGTCATAGTACGCGTGTTGGATATACACGTACAATAAACTACGCTATATGTATGAGAAAAGTATAGTTGCACCCGCGTTTACGTAGAAGGAGAGGAGGAAACCATCCAGTAAATACACCGTCAGTATATCAAACCCCAATCCCACCATTACCATCAATCTAGTCCATCATGAATGTTACGCGTTAGACCATGCGACCACCGATGCGAGTAATTGCTTGTATTAATATTATTATTGATGGAAGAGCAGAACTAGTAATAATATTAGTTCCACCAATGAACACGTAAAATAAATGACAGACTAGTCTAGTCTAGTTCAAGTGGATGAAGAAGTCGGGGTTCAAGTCTTATCCAGGCTTACCAAACGTGTTTTTTCATAAATTGTTTCGCAAACACATCATGTGCAAACGTGGGTACATTTACTCTAAATTAAATCTTCCTACCCCACTAAATAATTAAAATCTGTACAGGTAGTAAGACACTTACTTTATGGCTTTAGGAACTTGAAAGTGCATTGCTGCCACTGATCCCTATCTGGAGCTAATCCTATCCAGTCCACCTCATTATACCTCATCTCTTTCAGGTCCATTCTAATGTTATTCGCCTCTCTGCGTCTAGGTTTTCCTAATGATCTTCTTCCATTGGGTTATCCAGTTAATACCCTGAACACGGTTCCAGATACTCCTGTTCACGCCACATGTCCTTCCCACCGTGATCTACAGGATATGATTATCCTAACAATGTCTTATGATAAATAGAGGGTATAAATCATAACTATGTAACCTCCTCCACTCTCCAGTGGCTTATCCCTTTTTAGACCAAATATCTTCCTAAGCTTCTTGTTTTAGAACACACTGAATTTATTTTTGTCATGTAAGGTAAGAGACCATTTTTAGCAACCATAAAGAACAACTGATAAAATTATTGTTATGTATTTTCTCAATTTTACATTTTTTTTACAGCAGAAGAGAGGCTAACAACTTATATCATTTCCTAACTGTATTCTTTTCCCAATTACCACTATAATATCGTCATTGCTAATTAAGATTGTTCCTAAATATTTAAAATAATTATTCAGGTCAAATAATAATATGTGCGCAGTAATCGTAATCTCTAAATTATAATCCCAATACTTGCTCTCTGTGTGATCCTATAGGGCCTACTTAGTCTTTTCAGCGTTCACTTCTAAACCTATTTCCTTACTAGCCTCTAATTTAATGTTTGAATTTCTTGCCACACTTTCCTTATTATTACCTAACTAAGCTAAATCATCTATGTATCCTAATAGCCACATATTACCATTTTAGTATCACCCCTTTCCTACACTCTAGCATTACCCCAAAAACATACTCTAAAGCTAGATTAAAGAGTAATGGGGGAAAGTGCCTCTCCTTTTTTCACACCGTTTTGAATTTCTAAATTATCTGATAAGTGACATCCAAACCGTAACCTGTCACGCGTATCAGTCAAACACACCTCAATTAGTTTAACAAGATTTTTGGGTATCCCAAACCTAAATAAATGTTCATATAGTTTGTTTCTCTTAACTGAGTGTGAGGCCTTTTTAAGATCTGTGAACAATTGATGAGATAGTGAAAACAAATGTATTAAGTGTAAAAATAAAATGTTTTAGTGTCATAACTGGCAATCAGCTACTTTAAATGACTAACATAAGGGGATGGTATGTATGATAAGAGTGAATTTTAAATAAATTCACCGATATTCTATTATGGCTACAATGGTAAACTACCAATATTAAATATTACGCTTTTTACACTTGTATGGAATTGAATACAGGTTTCTCAGTCTAGACTCCATTCTTCTACTCGTGCGACTAATGTTGATATTCCTAACTTAGTTGTAGGATAGTTTATGTTTGGTTTAAAGACACGTTATTAATCCTCTAGAATGGTGCTACTCTCTGTGACTGTTCGTGCTTCCTATACCAAAACTCAGACCCCCTGTCATCATGTTAACATGTTTCAGACGTCCTGTGGCCAACCTTCCTGGCTTGGATCACGTTAATTAATCTGAACACTGGTTAATCAGGTCTAAATAGAACTAGATTCACACATATATAATGTAATTAAAAATAATATCTAAACATATATGTATATATATGTCCTTAATCTGTTATTTTTTAATTTCACTTCTGATGTAAGATAATTGTATGTTTTTAATGCCATTGGAGGACGTTCATTAAGGTTTATAACATGCTATATAATTATTAAGTTAGTTTAACTGGATTTTAAGAGAAAGGCATGTGTTTTGTATACATTAATAGATATAATTTTTTAACATGTACAGTTGTTTAAATTTTTTGAAATCTTAACCAAGATTTCTATTCTAAAGATACTAGATTTTATTTAGCTGATATTGAACTAAGTTATTAATAAATAAATAGTTGATAAAATTATTATAGTGGTTTTAAACAAAAAGAGCTCTAATCATTAAAAGTACAGTAATTAATTAATGATGAGGTAACAATTCAATTGAAGTCACAATAAGGTTTCAAGCTGGTTAAAAAAGTTAGTACCCACCTCGGTGGCGTAGCTAGCTAACGTGATAATTTTGTGTTGAGCTAGACTGCCAAGGACAGGGAGATTGAGGTTCAAATCTCGCTTGGGTGAACTGGGGTGGTTTTTCCTAAATGGTTTTCCACTCTCCCTCCACACGAATGCGGGTTAACTCCCTCTATATTCAACCTTCCCAATTCCTAGCCAATTAGCTTAATTAGTACTTAAGCGTATAACCCGAACGGGTAGTAAGACGCTGTGCTAAGTATTATTAATAAGTTAGTGTTGGTCTGTTTGCACCACGTCCTACAACTAATCAGGGTAGCCGTGTCTCACTACACTAATGGGATATGGATAAGAAAGGCTGAACTTAGACTAAATATGTATGCCTTTTCATGGAAGAAAAGTGGAAACCACTGAGGAAAAAATACACTCAATATACTCGGTCAGGATTTGAACCCTGACCTCCTTCGTCACTGTCCAACCCTACTATATGATCTTGACGTTCAGTCCACGGGAGCATTAATGTGGGGCTTAAGTTGAACTATTTTTAACTTACTCTTAATAGCCCAACTACACGCTTTGCTGGCCGCATTGTCTAAGGCGTCATTCTAGCAATAGACTGGACTGATTATGACGGGAAGTTCGGAGTTGGATCATGATCGTGTATACAGAGGGTAATTTTTAATAAATAATTTGCCACCCCCTCAACGCAAATGAAGTTACACTTCCTCTGAATCAATCCTTTCTCATCCCTGACTCACAAGTGTAATAAGTGCATATGCGTAGAGCGGATAGCAATACGAGGTGATATAAAAAACAGGCCAAGCCACTAACTATTGATCAAGATGAATTGATCTTACTTAGATCCAGTTTATGTATTAATTAATTGATTAAATTTATTTGTTATCTAATAAAGTAGATACAGAAAATTAAATAAATTATGTATTCGCTAGATATATAATAATAATATAAACACATAAATAGTTGAATACATTTTTCACCAATCATATAATTTACAATATAATCTGTAAATCTATAATGTTTAGTCATAAAGGAGATAAAGGATCTTAATATGTCTTTCTAAATTATTTAAGCACCAAATCAATTTATTAATTAGAAATTTTACTCAGTTGTATGATTTTACCGATTGGGTACCAACAGCTTTCATTTTTAATTATTTAAGGACACACGATACTAAAGGTAAGTTTTTAAGGAAATGCAACCATATACGCCCGAAAGGAGCTATGGCTTACCACTTGTGAATACTAAATGATTAAAACGCCTTTGAATTCGCCTGGCCGTAATTTAGGGTGAATACCGACCTTGGGTGTGAGTGACAACTACCAAGGGCCCCGGTTTGCTCTTCAAGTTCTTGCCGTGAGGCTCTTCAAGGAATTATTTAATCTTGAATACTAACCACTTAAACTTCCAGAACAACACTCGTTTCTTAAAATTGTGTTGGAACACAAAAATTGTCCTTAAAATAATTTAATTTCCGCGTAGAATGTTACTAAGGACTATAAAACTGAACGGACATATCAATCGCCACAGTTGTGTGTACTGGAATGATTTTAATTAACCAACTTGTTATTTTATATTAAGATTTGAGATCACCAGGAATAACAATTTGGGCAGCGATTTCTTGTATGAGTTTAATAGGGCCAGCATTCTTTGATGGTACTGTTAATCAGGAAAATTACTTATGTCTTACAAACATAATTCTGGCCTAATGTTGAGAATGAGGTTGGTGTCTACTTTCAGGAGGACGTTGCGTGACAGACAATGGTTGGACATGAATTATTTTAAAGGGAGGTGGATAGGTATGCGTGGACCAATTACTTTAGTAGCCAGCACGATCACCAGACTAAACACTGTGGACTTTTTTGTGTGTGTGCATACGATAACAAACCCGAACAATTACTGAATTTAAAGACACATTTCATCACAAATTCACCGACATTACTGTGGACTTTCACCTTACGGTTTTCTTAAGTGTGGTTAATAAGTCTAATATCTGTCTTGCACATCCAACTGGAATATTTCATTTGATAAAGAATTTGACTAACTTAAAAAAAGGGCGTTACCTTTACCTAGTGCGGCAGTAGTAGATCCTTTTTTCAGTGATGATAATTGATGAGAACAAATAATAATTAGTATCAATTAATTGTACTTTATTAAGAAAGTTGTTTATTATAAATAACTGGTTGACCACTTTAAGCCTATGTATTCTTAATTATCTAGCATAAATAATGAATTAAATAATAACAAACTTTGCACAAGTAAAATAGAGAAAAGAGTCACTATTCTTAACATTTATTATAGTCTAGTGTGAATACTACGTAGGATGAAACAGTAATTTAAGTAATGATGAAAAGTAGGAGGCATTTAAAATCTCTTACAGTACAATAGTACAGCCAGAGTATTTTTTATATAAAAGGCATAACATTTATTATTGCTCTATTTACCAACATTGAAGCTTCCTCATTAATCGAAATTTTGTTTTTATTTTCCTGTTGTATTTCACCTGTCACAACGCTATTAAATTACTCTGGGTGTTAGCATGTTAACTACTTCGAATTGCCTCAGGGTGTTTTTAAGAGCAATAAACTGTTTTATAGATAACATAATATAAAAACAGTAGTATATGCTTTGTCCATAATGTGTAGGATTAGTATAAATTATGATTGTCTATTTTGTGGACTGCTTCCTTGAAACCCACTATCATAATAAATTTGTAGTCTATCTTACAACTTGGTTATTAATCTTATTATAAACTAATATACCAAAAGATTTATTTTAATTAAATAATGATAATTTGTATTTGGTTAAAGTTTGTCCATACTTTTAAATGATTGTAAATAAAACATACATTTCATATGCAATTGCAATGGAATCAAAGGCACTTGTATTGACTGAGTAGGCATTTTTGTTTTTGGATGATAATCTCAGGAACCGACAGTTTATGAAGCAATATCGCCTTCTAAAAATAGCACTAAGCATAGTATAGGAGTGTAAACCTAAAGAAACATCTTATTGAACTTAAATTCTCAGAGAGAGGGTTGAACTCCTAGACACGGCCAGCCACAGCAGGAAGCTAGCGTCAGTAAACTAGTCGATACTGCCTCAGGTAGCTTAGTTTGAATATGAAAGTGTTATATTTTAAGTTTTATGTATTCGTTCTAGACCAGGATAGGATGAGTATATTATTAAAATAATACCAACTGCTGAGAAGAGAAACTAAAATGTAATCTATTATTTTTGTCGAATGAAAATGGTTTATTTTACAATATTTCAAAGCTAGAATATGGTAAAATAGCTTCATGTCATATTAAGACATTTTTTAATGCATATCTATCTCTCAAGAACATATCATTATCATCATCACAAAAGTAATAATTAAGGAATCAAACACATAATAAAATTACGAGATAACATAATTAATACATGGATCGCTGGGAATGTGGACAAAGGATTAATGCTTGTCTAGTCTTATTTTCTGGAGATGAAGAGGTCATGGTTTGAATACGTGAAGTATATACTAAGGTTATTTCTTTTTCCAAAGGATATCCCTCTCTCTATACCCACAGATAATGTAAAATGTCCTCTAAATTCTGCCTTACTCAGCCTTATATTCTATTTTAAATATATAGCTAGCCCAGTCTGGTGGTAAAGAAGTGGTTCACCTAACAATTTGCGTCATCAAGTCATAACATGTTTGGCTGCAAATACACATTCTGTCTTTAGATTGAGATTCCAAGGTCCGGTAATTAAAATGATCTCCCAGGATGTGAGAGTGCGTCAACCATGGCCCTCAAGGTCACACTTGGGCATCTGCTAGAAATGAACAAAGCCTCATCGGTATCCAAGGTGACAAGACTCAGACTAGAAATGAGCACCGCCACGCTAAGCTGCCATCAGTGAACTGGGTCAGCGTGAACAGGTGTTCGTTAACACACACAAGAGCTACATTTATTATCATTGTCCTTTTTCATAGGTTAACACGTGATTTTGTCAATCCAGACTATCAGAAACATACACCAGCTTATCTAATGACATAGGAAAATGAGGTTGTTCTCTATCTGTAGGCACGCAGACTAAGACGTGTCAGGCTCGTCTGGTCTGGTTTTCCATTGACGCGGAGGTTGATGCCTATAATCTACTTGCTTGTACTGAGAGTATATTATTCTTAATGGTATCCCACTCTCCTACTAAGCAAATAAAGGTAAATGTCCTTGAAATTATATCCCTACAACCCTCACCATATTAGCGTTATTAAATGTTGATATCCCAGACTGTTAGTAAGATGTGGTGGGAAAATAAACCCCTAATGTGAGGTGCAAAATGTTCTTAATTAGTTTAAAATTTGCTTTAAATAGTTTTTTGATAGCCTTAGATTCAAAAACAAATAAGGAATATTGAAAAAAATTGAAGAAAAACAAGATAGTTGTAACTAACACGATATTTGTACTAGAAGTTTCACATAATTCTAGATATCTGTACTCTTTAAAAAACTAGAAATTGTTTATAAAACAATACTTTTATGAAGGATGCTTAATGTACCACACGAGTCAAATATTTGATTCATTTTGTCTTCAAGTTTTAAACTCACGAGAATCGAAAAGTGCCACGTTAGCTAACTTATGTACTAACTTCTAACAAATAAGTAAATAGTACCATTGTCCACCATTATCTCTCTAAAAACTCATAATCTAAAATATATTTAGAATAATACTAAACTAATTTAGAGGATTATCAACCAATTGGAGTTATAAGCTTGAAGATAGCCTCCAGGCTCTTTGTTTATTGTTTCATTACAACTTAAATCTATAATACTTGAAAATAGGGTCCATGTGATATTTTATTGGATTAGACATTATTGATGATCCTTTTTATAGGATTTAGTGCTAGCATGAGATTTGACAATGCGGATGCTATTAGTAACTGTTCATACTAAGTAAACAGCATTAGGTTGGTGAAATTTATTTAATTCACAATTACTTTCCTGCATAAAATATGAGATTTTACATTTATTAATATGAATTCTGTGTTTGGTAAGTCATTTGAGCTTTGCTCGTCAAAATCAAGAGTAGAATATAAAGCGTCACTGTCAGTGACGTGAAGGTTTGGGTTCAAATCCCAGCAAGGTGCCCTACGAATAATTTACCTTATGAAGCTTTACCTTCTTTCTCCACGTGAATGAAGCTACATTTCCAGCAAACTTTTCATAACTCATCCTTATCCCATCAGAGTAAACGTGTGTATAGTCTCGAAGGGTGAATTAAAATACAAGAAAATACATTGACCCTGATATTAATACTCAATTGATTTTACTATCCCAACAAAATTTATCTCTATATATAAGGTCTTAGTGGTAAAAACAATCTGACTTCATAAAGGCGATATTAGGAAATAGAAAGTAAGCTTTTAAGAAGTGAAATTGTGACTCCCTGATCCAGATTTATTTAATCAATTTGTAATAATTTTAGGTGGGAGAGGCTTATATTTCAAGTGGAACTTTATCGATTATGACTTATAAATTATGGAATATTCGTAATTTAGGTGGTGTTGTAGGTTTTGAATCTAAACATGTCATTATACCAGTCTATATGCTTGTCTTCTTAGTTTATAAGAAGTGGTTTCCATGGCCACGCAAAGTTGGTTCCTTGAATAAGATGATTACCTTGTAATGAAATTAAAGCTTTTCACCTGCCGGTGATTAACATTGATTTATATTGGAATTATGGCAACCTAGCAACTACAGTATGTTGCCAAATGCATAGGCCAGGAAAGCGAGGGTTTGAGCCACTGTTCCCAATAAGTTATAGTCTATATTTACAGTGTAGTTATAGTGTATGAATGGTTATCCTGTTGATGGTGGAAAGAACGTTTATTGAATCTAATCCACCCAAAACAGTAGTTTGATTTTCTAAAAAATTTACTTCCTTTTATATAAAGTAAATATTATATAACAGTAAACTATAATTAACATTGGTATATTTAGTTTAGTTAACTATTTGAAATCATACATAAATATATTCTCATCTTTAAAATATTAACATTATATTTAGTATTGCATATTGAATTTGATTATTTATGGTGAAATAGTTTAAAGATGAGATAGTTCAGTAGTAGTTTAAAGCCAGACGTTTTGATCCAACTGGTCCAACTATGCCAAGGTGAGTACGGCACTCTGTCTGCAGTAGTGGTCAAGGACGCACCTATAAAAATGTGGTTTCAGGACCTATTTTGTTATAACAAGTCTTAAATTCGACTAGGCTTCCTCGTGTAACTGGAACGTCAACAACTCTTTCGTGCAGAGTTTTGTGTCAGCTCTAATCTAGTTGCAAGTAATTGCTTTGCCAGAATTAACAAGTTGGATCGGTGTATAATTAATAGGAAAGAAACTTACATTTAAAACGTATATCAAACGTACACACATCATCACAATTAATGTTCAAATTCAGAAAGCAAGAGGCACTCAGTGATTAATTTCGTTAAAAAAAAAGTAGGTCTAGCGATGCCCTAGGGTGTGAGATGCCAAACTTTTTTAGCTTTCTCATTTTAATAATTTCATAATTATATCTCAAATACTGATTAAAATGATGACACTAATCAAACCTCCCCAAAGGAAACCTTATATAGAGCTACATTGCAGTTACCAGATAAAAAAAAACAAAAAAAAACAGACAAAATATATAATATTTTAATTTTGGTGTAATTTTATCGTATGTACATTTTAATCCCACCAGGTCTTACTACTTGCCCAAACTATACGCATTTTAACTAACTAAGGGAGTAATGATGACAAAGTTAGAATATAAAGAAAATGTTCCATCATTTGAGTGAAGAAAGGGTGGTTAATCCATTTAGGAATATCTAGGATCTCACAGTCATAGAGTAACCAGACCAGACGAAAATGGCACCTTATATCGCGTCATCACAAAGAGGATATTTAACTCTTCAACCTGAGTGTTTAGAGGAATCACGGTTTAAAAAAGCTCTCTTTCTTTAATACAAATTTTCCTGACATACTACGTATACTGGTAAATTGCAAAATATGACTTGCCTATATGGAGATTGAACCAATTTAGACTGTAGTCAAATGAATAATTTGGTATGAAATGCCTTAAAGTATTTTATATTGTATTTATGTTTAAAACATAATATAACAAAACAAATTTATTGAAGTTTTTTATTTCCTCTAAAATTCTAATTTAACTATATAAACACTAGCGTTTATAAAACCAAGTAAAATATAATTTTGATTACAAAATTTGTTTTCTTACAATATCATTTTCTTGATACAGACTACTTTTATCTCTCAAGACTCAAGATATGGTGTTCTTTAATGTAACTATCAAGTCTTTGGCACTGATGTCTGTAATATTTAGAACAGAAAGGACTTTTAGTCACGCCAGCACTTCCTGACACCAAGGGTAGTCCCTAGTCTTAATACTAACTTGAGATACTAATAAACTAGTGAATATGGGATTGGTAAACTTGGGGTCTCAGATATTATAGATTAAGATCTTCATTTTTATCTTTAACTTAATCCAGGATTAAGAGTAATTTTGATTTTCAAAATGTAATACATCTTATCTATCAAAAGATATTCAAATAATTGATAGGAAACCGATATTTAATTTTATAATTTGGGCAGTCCATTCAGTCAATAATTAATAAAGCCTCCCAGCCTCTTAGAACCTTAATCCATTAATGAGGGGTAGGGAGTTCAAGGCACGTTCTTTGAGGAGTGACCAAAAATAAGTTCACCGTGTGCTAGAGGATTTTCTGTTTTAATCTTTAATAATATCACTCAGCATATAACCCTAATGGGTAGTAACACGCGGTGCTAAGAAAAAATAATAAAACTACTCCATCCAGTTCAATTGTATAATAATTGGGTAGTAATTATCTAACATTAGTATTTTTGCTTGGTTATTTTTTTGATTTAGAGGTTAATTTTTTTTTCTAATTTCAAATGAGGGAAGCAACCGTTCAAATATATATTTATACAAACAATTTTAAAATGGTTTACAGTTTAATAAATAATAGAGGCTTTTTAAAGCGTACTAACATAACAAATTCATAAAAATGTATATGTGTTTATACACTTTAAAAATAAACTTGGGATAGGTTCGGTAACAAATACTGCTTCAAGAGATACACAAAATTATTGCAGAGCCATAAACCAATTTTGCTTTAAGGCAAGTTCATCAACATTGGATTTTGATCATGAACCTCATAAACAACTTGAAATTATGAGTCATTCGTGACCATAGAAAGAAAACGTGTTCGACAATTATTGGTGTTCGAGCTGTTTTGGATCGAGGATAATTTTTAGTTCCAAATTCTCCCGAGAAAATGATATATGATCTATATGAATAAAAAAACTATAATATACTCTCAACAAACTAAAATAAGTTACGTTTGTAATGTTTGGTTCAAATAAATGGTACTTTTTCGTGTATAATAAGTTAAGTTAAAGTAGATTTAATGCAGGTTCTTATTAAAGTGAGGGATTTTAAATTCTATTGTCAACGATTCTGTTTCACGGTTAGCTATAATGTATGTCAACAAATTTTATAGTCAAGTATTATATTCTTCCCTCTATCTTTCAATATGTAAAGATATTATATTTATAAAAACTCCAATACATAAAAATTGAAAGTATTAACCTTGGGCTGTAAAAAATAGGATAGACTTAATTAAAAACCTCTCTTTACTGAATTGTACTACAAATAAATAATAATTCCATCGCCAGAAAAACACAATAAACAAACTTTGTTTTCTGACACATACTCATATTTTTGTACATACGTTGATTTTCCAATCTTATTTTTATATAGTAATTTAAAGTTAATCCTTCATAAACGTGAGTAATATAAATAAAATTGTATAAAATCTCAATCATATGTTATTTACATACAGCTTCCAAAGTAATAGATTGATTTGATTAAAATATGTTCAAATAAATTAGATAAGTTTCCCTTCATCAGACGCAAACTGTATTTTGAATATTGGAAAATAAACATTAATATTATGGTTAACTATTTTAAAGCTTTTAAAAACATGATTAGTTAGATAACCACCCTAATGATAATGATTTAATTATTTTTCTCTTTAAAATAGACTACACACACAACGTTTTACTACTAGTCCAAGCTATTCGCATATTTACACTAATGCAGAAAGGATGGGGAAGGTAGAATTTAGAGGAGCTGTGCCCTTGTTCACTTGAGGGAGTCTGGGAAACCATTTAAGTATACCTGGTCGGGATTCAAACTATGTCCTACCCTTCAGCAATAAACCATATAAAGTGAAACTGATTCCTTTTTCTTCATGTTCACCAGTGTGAGTGTAATCATGTATAGAGTGTAGTCTCCAAAATACCTGGTATTTCAGTTGTGAAATTTGGTTATCTGTTATTTTTGTATCTTCGTTTTTGTTATTATTATTATTATTATTATTTGTATTATTATTATTACTACTATTACTATTTGTAGTTTGTGTGCTCTAGCATCAATACTGGTATCAGAAACTTCTGTAAGTGGCTTTGTTAGGTCATTAAATCACCAAGCCTAAGGTGTAGTTGTATTGTTTAGATTAGAAACCATATTTGAAAGTTTTCGTTTGTTGGAGCGAGTTGAAACTCTGTAATAGATAAGATTTTCTTGTTCCTTTGTTATTCCTGAGCTGCGAAGCTCGCTGTCTAGCCAGTTTATTCCCAACTTGAAATCGTTTATTGTTCTTGTTTAGAGCTCACTAGAAGTTTCATTAGCCTTATTTTATTTCCCTTAACACTTCAGCTGCACGATATATTGAGACTAATGTTAATTTCCTGGCAAGTATTAACTTTTATTATATCTTCTTCCAGTGGAACTTCATATATCAATAAAATTATCATAAAATGAATTTGAGGGTGAGTCCCTAATACCCACTTTCTATCATTAGATTCCTGAGAATCAGAGTAATTATATCATAATTTACACATACACAATAATAATTAAAAAAATTTTTTTTTTTGTAAAAAGTCTCCAAGCTCCTAAATTAATAATTTGTAAGAAAAAAATGTAAACTAATGGAAAAGAACAGGTAAATCATATTTTTAACAAATCTAGTATAGTGAAATGATACTAAAACAATAATAAGGGATAAATTGTATATAATATATCAGAAACTTTCTGGATGATCAAATAGGAATCTATTAAATTAGACAAGAAGAATGAACTGTTGCATATAGATCACAGAAGGACACACAAACAAATGTAAATGTTTTATGTTTGATAGTTTGAATGAGGTGATTTATTTACAATTATCGGTTATTGTTATCTTATTATTTTAGTTTGTTGTTTTGACATTTAATAATTGCTTTGTATCTATCCTGTGCACTTTCTAATTGTATATTATTTAAAATCTTTTAATTTTTGACTGTCTGAACTTAATGGGGTAGATATAATAAATAGAGAATTCAGAGGAAATGTACCTTCATTTACTCAGAGGGAGAGTGGGAAATCTTTTAGGGAAAACCTCCCGCAATACACCTAGCCGGTATTAGAATCCCAAGATCTCTGTACCATAAAAAACAAAATCTATGAAATTGATGTTTAGTTCACAAGCCTATTGATTCTGGTAAACTAAGTCAATAATTATTTATAAAAATAAAATATATTTTAATACCTATTCATACAAATGGTAACATCTCTTTAGTGTAAAAAATTAAGTTTAAAACAATGATCATATATATTTTAATTGATTTATATTATGGCTAAGTGCATAGATCACATATGTTTCAAGCGCACTTTGGTGATCACATAGTCTTAGTCGTCAATTTCACAATAAACAGGACTGCCAATAACAGCGAGATCGGGAATAGAATCCTGATCGAGAGTACTGAGAATGGTTTCTTCAACATGGTTTACCACTCTACCTCCAAAAAAATGAGGGTACACTTCTTCTAAATTAAACCTTATTAATCCCCAGCCCAGTAGCGTAATTAATACATATCGTACTACCCAAAAAGGTAGTAGGACATGGTGCTAAAAAAATGAAAAACTTTTAAAAACTATAGTGAGATTTCTATAGATTTAAAATTAGTTCAAGATTAATACATTTTTAGGTTTATACCTTAGATTCTTTTAGTTAAGAACACACGACTTTATCATAAGCGATAGCATCCTTATCCTACATCATAAAAGTTTGAATAATTATTTAATATATTTGATCATTATTATAATCACGTTATAGGGTTATTATATGCTAGATATAAATATACTAGGCTTTGGTTGGTTGTCATTTTGTTAAAAATAAATAGAGTAAGTTAATTTGAGTACTAACGGCAATCACAAGCCTTGAAGACCACGCATCGAGCCACCTGCACCATGTTTTATACATAGCCCTCTCTCTACAATGATGGATAAATATTTATAAATATTTACCAATGAATACTTAATTGAGGATACAGTTACAAACTTTTATTAAATAGTTTGATAATTATTTTACTGGACAAATTATATTTGTATATGTAAACGTAATTAACCATTGACCAAATTATTTAAACGTTTCAGCTGTCTTGGATAGGTCATTACGCGTCAACAAAACCAAATATGTAGGCCAACTTTATTACGTTTTACTAATAGAGAAATATGATCATATACGTCTAAATATTGTCGTTAGAAATAAAAACATTTCAAAATTCTAGTCTACTTTAAATATGCTTTTGTTAAGACCCAATTTTTAAAATAATATTTGTATACTGATACTGTAAATTATTTTTTTAGATATGAGTATTTATTGAGTGAAGCTTAATTCTTATGTAAAGTGCGGTAATTATGACTATTAAAACTGTTTAAAACCTTTGTACACTCGTAACATAATTTATTTGGAATGCAGAAAAACTATAATAGTATATAAACGCTGTCCTAATAGATTTGTGTCAAATTTTTATACATATATTTTGAATTAACTATATTTAAATGGTTGGTATTTCTTAAATACACTTTGATATTGTATATTAAATTCTAAGATTTTTAATTATGGTTAGTTTTGCATTTAAAATAAATAAAAATAAACAATTTTGCTAACTTTCAGTATTTCAAAGTAATAGTTTAAGAGCTTTGAGTAAATTGTTATGCTAGTTAATAAGGGCCACTTGAGATTTATTTATTGATATTTTATCTTTTAGGTATTGTATTAAAATCAATATAAGTTCTAATATGACTGCTTTTTAAAATTATATTTTGATTTCTAGATTGAATTTCTAAATTATTACCTATGCCCCTATTATAAGTGGGACATTGTTTTATAAGTAGAGATTTATAGTTTATGTCAATATGTACCGACAATTATAACCAATAAACCTATTCAAAAGTGTGGTAAATCCTGTTTCGGTCTATATGAAGGGCTGGAAAAACATAATTGTGTTTTAGGTATTTATAAACATATTATTATCTCTATACGGATTTAGTTTAGTAAGATAATTTTAAAAATATATAATTTTCTAGTTAAATCTTTCATGTGGTCCGTAATATTTTCACTAAGTGTACTAACCCTTTTTATTTATTTAAATTGTTATACTCTTCTGAGCTCAAAGCTATGGATTAAAGAAGAAAAATGTAAAAAAAAACAGCTTTTTGTTTTCTGGTTTCGCTATTTTAAGTTATGTCAAGACCAACATTTATTCTAAATAAAAATAATTTGTATTATGATATAAATTATTCACATAAACAGTTATAGCAAAAGTCATTTTAAAAAGGCTATTTATTTAAAACTCATTTTTTAAATTATCCATAAAATATTTTTAAAAGTGAACTATGTATTTAAAATACTAAACATGGTTTAGGTTCGACTACCCTCTCAGAATTGATTAAAATGGAAAGTATCTTAAATATTATATTTGATACTCATCAGACCATTCATGTGAAAAACCAGTCCAGTTAATTTTCATTTTTAAACTATTGTGAGTTAAAAACTTACTTGTGCTGACATAGTGACCTGGTAAATGATCCTAAGTAGTGGCCAAAGAGGAAAAAGACCACCAATTGCAGAAAAGCCTGAGATTCAGTTTGACTAGAACCAAGGAAATATCAAGTTGTGGAGCCCTTTCCCACATGCACCAAGTATATACCAATGAGAAGACCTCACACCACTGTTACATTTCACTAAAACGCATGAATGTTACATGAGCAAAACAAGCGTGAGTTTGGCAAAGTATTGTTTCAAACATACGATCGCTCTCTGGCGGTCGAAGGTCGTCATCCTACAGGACCGGTTTTTTAAAAATTCATTTTATTAAGAAAAGTCTTTGTGAAATATAGTGAACAAACTTTCTCATATACATAAGTAATCTACTATATAGAGTATGTAGTGTTTTAAAATTTTATTTAGCATGAATAAAAGATAAAATATTTACATTTCAAATTATATTTGCATTTATGTAGCATCTTACGATCCATATGGAATATATGATTTAGGTATGCAAGTAGGTTAGCGATGAACAGGAACAAGATTTTTGTGACCATAAAATAATAAAAAATGGACTCTAAAATGACCTAAATACTCCAAAATATGACTTGAAATTTTTAAAAAATTGGCTAAATTTATTAACACAATTCTCAATAAATGCACAGTACTAAATCAAACAAGCATTTTATAAATGTAAGCCAAAAAATATCCATTCAATGAAACGTCTTTAGCAACTAAACTCTTGAATTCTGCTAAACATAATATTGATTTAAAAATG
Source organism: Timema bartmani (assembly GCA_902151455.1). Taxonomy (NCBI): domain Eukaryota; kingdom Metazoa; phylum Arthropoda; class Insecta; order Phasmatodea; family Timematidae; genus Timema; species Timema bartmani. The sequence goes on along the minus strand of CABFWB010003244.1, from coordinate 20,951 downwards.
TTTCTTTCAGAAATATTAGCTACCCCCTCCCAATACAACCCCTTCCAACTTAATTGCAGTGTCTAATAATGAATGTTTATTTTACAACCATAAAAATCATAGAGGATACAAAGTTAATTGACCACATTATTATATACGAGTAGGTTTCTTGCCGACAACTTTGTGTTAGAATGCACTTAATATTGGTTGTATGGTATTTAAAATATACCTAATCAACACGAATGCCTTGAAATGAATCAAAAATATCTTATAGTGACTCACAAATGTCTAAAAATGACTGTAAAATGACGAAGAAGTTACTTATAAACTATACGTTCCTACAGCAAGGCGATCATGAACATAGTTTATGTTCTTATGGGCATTGCATCTGACAGAACAAAAAAAAATGACATGTCATCAAAATAAAGGTCGTGGTGATGAGTAAGGTATGGTTAAGGGATAATGCTCCCACATGTACGTGGATGGAAACTGGGAAATCACCTAGGGAAGATGGTTCCAACATCACTCAGCTGGGATTCAACTCCCGACCTTCACGTAATCAGTTAACTAAGTTACAGACTGCTGCCGTTCAGTGTAAGCATAGTGTATATAATTTCACCAATAAAAAATTGAAATTATTTATTTTGTTTGCTACAGTTTTTCTAATTCTTCTAATTTGGGTTTTTACCCTGTAAATATGTTTGCAATTGAATCAAAATTGCTTTCTTATTTTTTGTTGAAAATAATTATTGTTTAGACTTTGTTCATGTGTTAATTTTAAAAAGAAATCTATTTTGGTGACAAAACATTATATATATCAGATATGAATAAAAACATTGAAATTTAGATTTTGATCGATTTTGATAGATCTCGGCGTTTCATGCATGACTCCCTGAAACCGAAAAAGTGTTTTTCACGATGCCACCTGTCTATTTGTCTGTCTGCATCTCGGTATAGAGCCGAAAACATTTTACCAAATTGGCTAAAATTTTGTATTTAATGTTATCTTAAATTTCTCTTGAGGAGCTTTTCTAATAATATATCTAGCACTAAATTAAGGGTAGTTTACTGATGAGCAAAAAGAGAAAGAATCAATTTTCTTGAAATTTGCTTTGACAATTTTGATTAAATTTAGTATATATACACTATTTAACATCAAAAAAATTATTGTGATTATTTTTTCCCCATGAACAAATTTTCTTAAAGTAGTTTACGTCAGAGGAAAATTTTCCATTTTGATCATATCTCCGCAATTATTTGAGATAAGAAATAACTTATTATTGGAGACATGTAGTATTATTAATTATAAAAGTCTTTTTTTAAATATATTTTTATGACACTAATAGCTTTTGAGCTCTGAGAAAATATATATATAAAAAAATTCGTATTCAAGTATTTGAAAATGAAATTGATTGTTATGCTCTTAGATGGACGGTGCATGTTCAGCTTTTCTCAATGCTCCTGTAACAGTGTATATTATATCATTTATTCTCTTTGGTGGGGTGTTTCTACAGCAATGTATATTATTTCTCAATAGGTTTTAGTAACTGTCTCTATTTTAAGATAAAAGAGAAAGTCATTTGGGTGCACCATACCATTTATTCTTGAACGGTTATTCATTTGTTTTAGCACCGGGTGTTACTACTAGTTCGGGCTATACACCTATGTAATAATTACACTAAAGTGTTAATGATGAGTAAGGTTGCATTTATATGAAGTGTACCCACATTTGCGTGGAGGGAGAGTGGAGAACAATTTTGGAAAAAAACACCCAGTGCACCCGACTGGTATTCAACCACCGATCTACCCATCATCGGAAGTATAATTTATTGCGGGAGTAACGCATAAAACCATACTGCCATCAAAGCGGGTAATAGTTTATATTATATGTTAATTATTCAAATCTTAAATTAAAAGCTATATATTGACTGAAAAATCCCCAAACCAGAAAGTCATTAGAGAATTTCAGAGGCCTACTACAGAAACAGGCACTATGAGATAGAGTGGGTGGTAAACATCTTTCTCGGAGCTTGGAGCACATGAAACATTAGTTCCCATTTAAACCTTGACTTAAATATTTGTTACTATCACAATATTATTTCGTACAGATGAGCAGTAAAAGTATGTATACATCTTTCCTTCTTAATCTTGTAGCTATATCACTGTTTTACTTGTAATTATTAAACGCAAAGGCCGGTCTATTAGTGGGAAACCAAATATAATATCTCAAATCAGTTGATGCCAAATGGATGGTTGTTTCTTCAAAGCAGGGTGCTACTAGATAACTTTTATAAGGAATCTAGATCTTCACATACACGTTCTTTATTCAACTTTGTTTTTAAAGATACATATCCAACTTTACATTGTCTTTATTTCAAGCGGGGCCGGTTAAATTGTTTGGCCGTCATTATTTAAGTTGTACTGTGAATGATATCACTGGAATAATCTGACATAAGTCTATAATTTATGTGCCATGTACCATGGGTTGCAAAAATGGAACTAAAAAGAAGAAAGAAACGTCTTTACTCTTTTGAAACATATACAAGACTATCTATGAATTTCTTACTATCTATACTTAGGGCGGGGATGTTGAAGACGTGAAGAAAGATAAGTGTTTGTGCAGTTTTAATATCAAAACTTTTTTTATCAAAATAAATAGATTATTTCGCCAGTAGAAACATAAAGTTAAATAATCTTCACATGATGACCTCAACAGTTGTTGAATATTTGTCAAGGTTGTCTTGGAATTTAATGACCACTTTTTCTCTTCATTTAAAAAGTTTGTCATTTAAAGCCGCTTTGCTCATGACAGAATTATATTCAACAACTGTTGAGGTCACCATGTGAAGAAAATTAAACTCTATGTTTGTAATGAAACAATATTTTTTTATTTTTGTTGTGTTCCCTACATCAGTGGGTCCATCATCTGTAAAGCTCATCTAGTCTGGTTTTCTGGTGACAAAATTTGGGGCTCAAAAACAGGTCAAGTATTCTGAGGCTGAGTATCCTTGAATGGTTTCCCTCTCCCCCTCAATGAAGATATAGATACATTTATTTTAAAAACCACCATAATCATCCCCCTTTTATTACTGTAGTCAACAATTTGAGTAGGAACAAGTAATAAGACACGATTTAAGACAAAATTATTGTTAGTGGTTATTGTGAAATTAAGTTTTATTAGATGAAAACAAATAAAAATTTATGTCATAATACTATCTCGAAGACTTGAAGACGCGTAATCGTTAATAACGTTAAAAAGTTTTTTAATCATTTTTCGCTATCACTGTTTATTATAGTAGTGACTTGTTTTATACCCATTATATACCTAACACTTGCTGCGACTCTATAATATACTTGTTAAAAAAATGCGTTTCATCAGTTGTTACGTGAACTAGATTAGTGTTGATTAGGAGGTCAGGGTTCAAATTCCAGTTGAAATCACTGAGTGAATGAAAAAAAGTGTGGTTTTTAGAATTGTCGATTTGAAGGAGTTTTCAATAAATAAGATTAAATTAAAGATATGCTATTATTTTTATGACAAAAATACTATTGTTTGATATAATAAACTTCGTAGTACCATTGTTGAAAGATGTCCTAATGTTTGTCTTTCCTGAATTTAGTAAACAAACTACTTTTGTACGGAAGTGTTGGCAATGCACGTCCAGAAACCAGGATAAACTTTGTGTTGCAATATTTTGCAAACCTGGTTTTAGTTTAACCTGGTAGTCAAGTAGTTTCTGAATTATTAATCAAAATATTAGAAAATATTATTTATTTAGTTGAATTAACTATGGTCAAAATAATAAAAGCTTTTAATTTAACTTGTTTCTTGTCGGCACGTACCACTATCCATTTAGGATCCACACATATGTACTAGTTATGCCAATTAGCTAGCAATAAGTTAGGTTTGGTATAGAAAAATGTTCTAGCATTTGCGCGAAGGAATAGTGTAAAACCGTTTTGTATACTCAGTCGAGATTTTAACCCCGTTATTCATATTCTTAATTGGCAGTCCAGTTTATTGAGAGAGTGACGCCTTAGGAGCGCACTCAAATTTCGTAAAAAAGTATACCTGTCAGTAGGCATTCAATTAGGGTGCACTCGAATTGCGGAATAAATATACCTGTCAGCCTGTCCACATGAGTTTAGGATTAACCTGTAATCACATTCAACTCCTAGCCACTAGCCTAACATAACATAACCTAAGCTAACCTAACATAACCTAACATAAACTAACATAACCTAGCCTAATCTAACATAACCTAACCTTTCCTCAATTTCTCATTTTGAACATAGTCACTATACACTTAATTTCTACTCCACAGTTCGTGTAAAGGATGAGTTGCTCCGCAATTCGTGTGCACCACACCTTAGATCATTCGACTGCAGAAGAGGGGTAAGATTGGATATTACCAAACTATCAAAAATTTACTTAACACATAAATAAAAAAACAAAATTTGATTTAATTAATTAATTAAATTGTGTTTATCGTTCACTATGCTATTGAACTGTAGTGACATAGTAATAAAACAAAGTTGAATATGTATTTAAGGAACTATATTCACAAAATCTTTATGAAACAATATTCTTAAAATATTAAATTTGTAATATATTTTAGACATTGACTTTATCTGATCAGCAGTTATTCTTGTTTCTTCGTCATTCACTTATTTGGTGGCAGACGATATTTTTGCACCACCCGCGTGAAGCATGCTCGGTAATTATTATTATTCTAGCTATCAGGTTCATTGACCTACTGTTGGCTCGTTTCAGTGCCAAATCGCAGCCTTCTTACTTGCTCAACTTGTAACCTACGCCAGGCACTATAAAAGGCCCGCGAGATTATCTGATTTTAGACTCGCTTTTGGTGAGCTGGACATTTTGGGTAAACTAAAATACAATATTATAAAAAATCACATTGAAGAAAACCCATAAAACATACACGAGGAATTGTTTGGTTTTTTATAAATGCATATGTTTTAAAATGGAGGTAAGCTATTGTAATAATTAGATTATTTTATTGCCCACACAATAAAAAGGGATGGGCAAATCTCCGACTAATTGGAAAATTATCTTGCATATCCTAGAGATGTATTGTTTTATTATTTATTTTGGTGCACTTGATAATAGTAATCTATAAAGAGAGAGCAAAAATTCATCAAACAACGATTTATTGATATATGTTATGTTTTGTGGCGTGCCTACACTACGCATTCATTGGCAACTTGAACAATAATAATTAGAATCCCAGTAAAATCAATATAGGGGGAAATGTACCTGATGAGCACAGTATTCTAATATAATAAGTAAAATAATTAAATACAAAGATTAAATGCACTAGACATTTTTAAGACGCGTTTCAATATGATACAATAATCAAATGAACTATTCTAGAGTGAGAATTAAATGTCATTAATAAAATTACCTCGTGTATAAAATAAAATTTTAAATTAGTATTTCCGCACTATATCGCAAAAGTTAATGATGTTCACATTACAAATTAAGAGCAAATAGGAACATACCTGTGACATTCCATCAAACTAGATACTAATTTCTTCTGAAGCTCTACCTTGCTCGTCCCTATACCTTAATATAATTAAATGTTATAACCTACACGGTTAGTGAGACGTAGGGCAAATAAAATTGAGGTTCAAGAAATTTTATATTCGCGACAGTAAAATAAATAAAAAAAAGTAATATATTTTTACTATCGAACTTTCATGAATAAATTGTATATGGATATATTAGCTTCAAAGAGTTCCTTTATTGGCTGTCAATTTGAAATATAGCACAATTCTTGTTGTTACGTAGCCTGCTAGCAATCGTTATATTAATAGTATTAATAATTAGGCCTACCTAAATACTAATAAGAACTTGTATTTCATATGTTAATGAGTAGTTAATCAAAGAGTATATCTGTACTTTGATTTTGGTTATATTTAGTCTCTCTCATATGAGAAATAATAGGATGCAGTAAAGCATGGTTTAAATATTGGATGTCATTCTATAAAATCTCAGTTTAAGAAAGACTAGTGTAATTATAGAAAATGGATATTAATATTAAATAAACAATTTCAAATTAAATTTATCCAAAGACTATTTAATCAAAGTCCTTCCTTAGGGACATGTTTCTAAACAAATGTTTTACAGTTTCAACCCCGGTCATAGAAGCCTCAAGACAACTTATGTAATACATTCAATAATTAAATACAGAATATAAACAATAGCTTAACAGTAATCACCTAAAAATGAACAGAAATCAACGAGAAAAGAATTGATACTTTTAAATAACTATAACAATATTTTGTTTAATATTAACATAAGCGTGCCTTATTAAATTATATAAGTGAGAATATTGGTAAACTCTCTTAGAACCTTACGGAAAGAATTTTGACTATTTATAAAAAGGAGCTAAACATCAATTTTTAATTTAATATCTTAACTAAATTATAATGCACTGGTGTATTTCACGGACATCTTGTGTTTAGATCCTGACCCTACTCAATTTAAGCCTCCATGGCTATTTATACACATAGTTACGTTTTCTTCTTCTACAGTACTTTAACTACTAACACTCTCCCTAAAGCTTTTTTGTATTGTAAGAAAACATTAAAATTTTATTGATATATTATTTTCTGTAGGAACACATTAAAATGTTATTGATATATTATTATTTACTATTGGATCAATATGTGTATGACCCGCCTTGGTGGCGTAGTTAGCTAACGCGCTAGTTTCGTGTTGAGCAAGACTGCCGAGGACGGGTAGATTGAGGTTCAAATCTCGGTAGGGTGAACTAAGTGTGGTTTTTCCTAAATGTTGTTTCACTCTTCCTCCACGCAAATGCGAGTTCACTTCCTCTAAATTCAACCTTCCTGATTCCTAATCCATTAACGTAATTAGTACATAAGCGTATAACCCGAACGGTCAGTAAGACGCGGTGCTAAATACATGCACAGTACATGATATGTGTATGCTAAGGTTGGTTGAGATCACTAATCCTAGAATTATAAATCGGCTATTCCTGGCCTAGTTGAAATATGTTGCAGAAACAAATTATCCTAGTAAGCATTGTGTTTACCTAGTTACATTCATAAAGAATCAAATCAAGTTTTAAATATCATCCAAATCTGGACATTATTAGTAGGTACATCATCGTACGAGAGCACCAAAGTCATATATTTATTATGCCAAGGAATATAATAGGTCTATAGACCTACCTAGTTTTGATAAAATATGATTCAATTAATTTTCTTTTCCAGCTTGGTCCAGTTTTCCCTATAGGCCACGACCAGCCTATGCTTGCTATTAGGTTTTGCTACTAAAAGGGCTGAGGAAAATATGGGCTACGTGAGACATTGATAATTTTCTTTCTTAAAGGACTATCGATGTGTGACTTATAGCCAATGTAGGAGGTGTTAAGTAATATAGACGTGACCTCATGGGTTCTTTGTCTAGTAATTTGATATGGCAGGTTAGCACATTGGTGCATCCTAGTTCTTCAGTTACTACATCCTTGAATTCTTTTCTGAACCTTAGTACCCTCGCTTTTTCTTTGTTTAAGTTATTAATGACCTGGCATGTATTTACTTGGGAAAACACTTCCAAGTGAATAGGAGTGTTATGCCTGTCGTGTGAAAAGCTGATTTTAATTTTTATAGAGAAAATCTGAGTTCTAGAAAGATTTAAAAATTCCCTGCCTAATACTACATCGACACTTAAATAACGTGGGCCAGGAAAATCTCCCTTACTTCACCGATGCTTTAACCTCGTCATTCAAGTCGATGATTCTCCAGTGGCCATCAAACACTCCAATTTCCCCCTTTTATTTTGCATGATGGATGTAGGTCCCTGTAGTTCTTCCACTTCCTTTTCAGAAATAAGGTTAAACACTGATCCGGTGCATAACAAAGATAAAGTATCCATCCGACTCACCCACACCCTAACTCAAGACAAGTTTGGAGTGTGTCCCTTCATTTTATGAGCCTCAAACCCTAACTATTGAGCTATGCACATTGTGAGTTTCATTCGATTTCCCCTAGAACTTGGACTAAAATTTTATCTGGTAGTGTGTATTTTTCTTGTATGATAACTACAATACTTAATAAAGTGACTTGGGGAATGGCACCTAAATCACCTTCTCTGCCCAAAGTTCTCCCGCTTCTCCCGTATAGTTACAGAAGTCGGGGGCTTTGCTTAGTAAGGCTGGGCTTCGAAACATTGTGGAATAGCGGGTATGGAAAAGGTTGTGGCCCTGTAGCTATTGGAAGTTTGTGCCCCACTAGATAAGAAGACCTTACTTTAGGGAAATTAAGATCAAATCTACATGGGGCTTTTGCTCTCTTTCATATTTAGATAATATGGGCTCCAGCTGGGTCATATAGGACACCTTAACCCTACTAGCCACCATTGTATGTCCCCTTAATTCTATGTTTAAGTTAACCATTAAAACTCTAACTTTCTCATAACTAGGCAATCTATGTTATCTCTCTATCACACGTCATTAATTATTTGAACATTGGGATACTTCCAAAATTTTATTCATAATATAACACATTAGTCCAATCTACATACCTTATTACCAATAAGCCGATAGTCAAAGTTCTGCCCTTCTCTACTCTTTTAGTCAACTTACACGTGAATCTCCTGGTGCCCTCTTATTTTCCACTTAGCTATTTGATGGGTTTTTAATCATTTGTTTACTCCTCCCTCCTGAATCCTTGGTCTATAGCTCCTTCTGGGGCTTGTGGTCTTGTGAGGCTCGTATTCTGCCCGCGTTTGATTACAGCTAGATGTTGTCACGATGTGTGCACGATATTGGCGTGTGAATACTCCTACACCTCTGCTGCGATGACATAAAATGGAGTGGAGATATGATTCTTGCTGTTTTCCCATGTTTAATGTCAGCTCACTGTTAGAGATATGTTGGCACGATGTTATCGCGATGTCATTATTTAGACACCTATCCACTCCTGCTGCGATGTCGTGAAGTGATTGCGTTCAATGTGTGTTCGTTGCTGGCTTGATGTCAGTATCACACCATCTCTGCTGTGATGTTGTGAAATGGGGTTGGTTGAATAATCTCTCTCATTGTCCTTTGCTCTCGTCGTGGAGCTTATGTGCCAAAAATTGTATTATATGTTTACTGTCCTCGTTTTATTTCTTGTTGAAACTGCAGTAAATATTCGTGTTGTAATCTATAATGTGCTGGCCTAATTTGTGTTATTTGACTTGTAACGGCCTAGGTTGTGGTTTGAAGTCTGTGAATCTCGAGTATTAGGTAGTTTCTAACAATTGATAAGACATAAACGTTCCTTCTTTAGTTTATCATTGAATTTAACCAAATGTATACACTGACATTAATAGTTAGGCTCTGATCTCTTGTTTTTGAGGGTTTTGTCTCGTCGTGCCATTCAAGTACATATGGGTAGACTGGGTGGACTCCTAAAAATATCACTTTTGATCTCCTTACTATTTACGTTTGAATTCTACCATGAAAAAAGGTAACTTTTCTCGGTAGAGTGTGCATAAGTCAAGTACCTGAGAGAACACAACTGACCCAACTGCCACGCTCTCTCAATACTGCACCACTCACCGACACCAGACACTTGTTAGAGGAGGAACTAAGGCAAGCGTGAGCACGACGTCACACTGGTAGTCAAGATGACTCGCCAGAGATATCAAATAAATTAAAAAGAGATTTATGCCTATTTGAAAATCCCCAAGATTCCCAGGCACTAATGCCAAGTTTCAGTTTTTATGTTTTTTTGCTTTAAAATATTTACTTTATCCAGTGGTCACGTGGTTTAGGTCGTCAAGTTTGCAATTCATGTAAAAGTAAGAAAAATATGAATTTGGGGCAAACACTTAGGTTTTGAACTACCAAAACGGTAGTTAAGTGGTATAAGACGTCAAGCTATAAAAATATAAATATGTGTGTGGATGTAAACGTAAAAATATTTGGGAGATTAACGTCAAGTTTCTTTAAATAAGTAATCTAAGTTGAATATTTTGGTGTATTAGATTAGAGCCACCCACATTGGTGGTCAAGTTACCCTAGGCGTCTGGTTCGCAACGAATGAAGAAGTAGAAAATATACGCTCTACTTCAGGTTTTCTTATTTACGTTTGTAAAGCTAAGACTTTCTGTATAAAAATAATATAAAATAGCCATGAGAGGTGGTAGCGTGGTCTATGTCATCAAGCTATATATGACTTACAAATTTCTCCTGAGAGGCACACCTTGAGTATTCACCAAGTACATACAAATGCAAAGATCTTTAATCTTAAAGTTACAGTGTTAATAAACAAATGTGCACTATGTGCTAATTACGTTATTCTCTTCTTCTATTCTGGAATCTTACCTACCTTTTAAAATGGGAGAAATCATCTGTATATCTGAATAGATTTCTAAGTAATCGTATGACTATATCAAATAAAGATTTAAAACGACACATGTGTATTTATTATAAACGATTTTGCCAAAGAAACACTCTATAACTATTCTTTAAATTGAAAGATGACAACTTGACACGGGAATCAAACCTGGGACCATTGGGTTAGTACGCCAATGCTCTAACAACCACTTAGCTATCCAGGAGGTATCCTGTGCGTGGGATGATTCTTCACTCAAATTTTAGGGCAGAGCTGAGGTTGTCTGTGTTATCTGATTGCTCGTGATCTAATTTGATCACTCATATGTAACCGACGATTTCCGCACGTCCATCATAGACTCTGCCTTAAAATATGAGGGAAGAATGACCCTGGGTACGTGAAGACTCCTATATATAATATCAGTAGAGTATTGGTATACTAAGCCAAAAGTCCCGGGCTCATCTCTTGTGTCCTGGTATTTTAAGAATAAAATATTTAGATGCGGCTATAGCCGTCAATAACATTATTATTAGTATCATCATTATTATTACCATCGCGTCTTACTACCCATTCAAGTAATACGCACTTAAACTAATGTGTAATGGAAGTGTGATTGTGAGGTGAAATGGAGAACCTACAGTTTAACGTGGGATCCAAAACACGGTGGAGGCCTATCATTCCACACATTCACAAGTTGTGATTAATATGCGTATTGTCAGAGGTGAGGGAAGAATTTGGCAATCAGATAGATCTGTGCTGGGACCGAGGATTGAACCCCGGACCCAGCATAGATGTCTGACACCTTACCCCTAGACCGCCAGGTCACCCCGTCAATAACAAATATTATTGCTTTGTTTTATAATACATTCTATAACTTGCTTACTTACTGATGTTAATTCAAAACATTTAAAAAAATCACATAAAAAAAAGAATAGATCCTCCGTAATTTCTCTTTGGACTCGATGTTGGAATTTATCCTTGGTGTTCCAGGCTTGATGGTGAATAAATGATTATTGTATTCAATATTTCTGTACATATTAAGGAGAGTAGCCAATGTTCAAATGGTCTGAGACAACAATCTCACAATATGTATAAGAAAAATAATTTAAAAAACGCCCAAGGTGCACACCCTCAAGTTTCCTTAAGTACCTAAGCCAGGTTTTAGTTCTCTAGGCCTATTGGTTTGTCATTTTTTGTTTTGCTTTAACGGGCACGCAAACACATCCATATGCATTATTTTTTATTAATATATTTTGTATAGGTGATTCTTCACACCAATTTATCCTTTTAGAATATGTTAGCCATATGCGTGACATGCTTCCTATTATTCACGCTTTTGTTCGGTGTTCAAGATTGCAAATTGTTGAAAATACACATCCACTCCTTTCTTTAGTTTCACATAACTTATAGGACTACGCTGAATCTTCTCTTCCCGATGAGATATGATGTGTTAAACATTCGGTAGAAACTAATTTCAAGAAAGTTCATTTTATTTTTATGGGTTTTGTTTACTTAAGTGAGGAGTAATAAGACTGGTAGAACGATTTGAAGGCTCTATAAATAAGTTTGAGAAATGTTTTACCAACATATCTAGAGTTAGCGCATGTATGTCTTAATAAGTAGTTATTTTTTTAGTCAATATTGGGCTACAAGTCTGAACGTAATTGTCATACACAATTGTGATTAGTAGGCTTAAATTACTATAATCAAGAAAGATATGGGAACGCTTGAAGACATAAGGTATAGCTGTATATGTATATCAAAGCATGAGTTTAAAACAACAGAGAGATAACGATTTCTAAGTGCACTAGGGTAATTTATTAACCTAGAAATTAATGATGAAGATAACTACCTCGGGATTTTGAAGGGATTAGTAAATTTTTCTCAAGTTCATAAAATTATATTGCAACCACAGTTTGATCAATGAGTAGGAAGGTATATGTAGCGTAATTATAAAGCAGATTGTGATCTTTGTACATTATTTTAGGCGATTAAATTGGTGTTGTAGGCACGGCAAATGTGCTAAACTTATAGCACTCAAAGGAAAATAGCTTAGCTTTCCAAATAATATAATGAGACACTCTTTTAATACTGTTCATAATGGATGTGTGTTGTGACAGAAATATGAGATGGTAACTACATTACATTCTCGAAGCTATAATTTATAATTTTGGCATCATACACAGTTTTAATACCGCCCAGAGCAGTGGGATGAATTGGTCGGGGGAAAAAAACCAGAAAAATTATTATCTCCAATCATATTTCTACATAATCAAAGGAAGCCCATTTCTTACATCAAGTGCACTTGTAAATAATGAAGTTTTGTTATAAAAAATGAAACATATTATTTATTTTAGGACCTTCAACATATTATAATAATTACACTATTATTATTTGAATATTTTGTTGTTTTGAAAATAAATCTTACTTCCTCTGAAATAATTGGTTATTAATCCAAGGGGCTCGATAGTTGAATGGTGGCATTCTGCAATGCTTGATGGTATGTCAAATATTTAGAGTTACCTATAGTTGCATCCTCATTTTTTAGTAGCAGTCCTCACCCTTATCGACGGGCACGGTTACTAAACGTCATGCACGACGAGTACAATTTGCCATCTGCAATCTGGACTGAAATTTGGTTCCGGTGTAGTGAGGGTGTTTATTTTCTAAATTCATTCCACATCTCCCTTCATGCAAATGCAGTCATATCTTATATAAATTATACCTTCATCATCTCTTGCCCATTATAATTATAAATGTGAATGGCCAGGATGATTAGTGAGATAGGTACAAAAACACAAATAAGTTTTCATAACGTAAGGATGACGTAACGTAAAGGTTATTCTCAAATTGGTCAATGTAAGCCATTACGATGCACTAAATGACAAGATTTTAACTTAACTTAAGTGTTGTCCAGAAATGATGTTAACCTTACGTTAAGTTAAGTGGAGAATACAACGTGTTCTTGCCATAAAATCAAATTGCAAGCAACGCCATCATGATAATTTAGGACCTCATATGTTTGTTTATGGTATACAGACACCTTCTGAGATGTAGTTTGCGTCTCACGAACACCAAATTGCCATAGGCTCTTCAGACACTTTTTTTTTTTTTTAGCGCTAGTAAGCTTCTATTGAAGTATTTAAAACCTAATGATCCTTGACAGCTTGAGTTCAAATTTTATGGAACATTTTTCTTATATCAGTCTCAATTCATTGGCTCTGTAAGTCTCGTGTGTTTGGCTTACATTTATTTTACATTAAATTATGAACACACGGACTGTTTATTTACGTTACGTGAACGTTACATTTTTTTAGCGTTAAGTTTATCCTGATCCCGGTATAAGATGGTTTTAAATATCTAATAACTCCACAAAACAAAATCACTCCTAATATATAATGAATATCCAAACATAATTGATGACTATAAAAAGTAGTCATACAAAAATTAATACTATGGTATTGGTGGTTTTACCAAAATAATAATGAATATACCAAAGCAATTAAAAAAACCATACATTAGGATCTGCCGTAAATTGTATCATCTTAGGATGTTGATATTGTATGAAGGCGATAAGTTTCAAAATATATGTTTCTGATTAAAATATAACAAATGACATGGAATAACTAAAAACCTAATCTAGGCAAAGAGATATCATATCATTAATTGAACTAGATATGTAGAGCTTCGTTAAAAATTGTTGTTTATAATAGTGGTGATTTATCGATATATTTCGAAATTTTAAAGGCTTCAAAGTCCAACATAATTTTTAAAAGTTATATTATGTTGTAAAATGTATCTTAAAATATATTGTAAGTATTGTAGATATTTAAAGTTTATTGAGTATTTTATTTATCTATGCCCCGTATCGGGGAGCGGGCGTTCAACGTTGTCAATCTCATCTCCAGTAATGAGAGAGATTTATTCCTAAATGTTTTCCAACTATTACCTCCACGTAAATGTGGACATATTTCTTGTAGCTTACTCCCTTATCCCTACCAATATAGTGTAGTTAAACTGTTTATAGTCCAAATGTGCCTTCATACGTTAGTAAGTTTTATGTCATTATTATTATTATTAGCACCGCGTCTTACTATCCGTTCGGGTCATAAGCACTTACGCTAATGTGTAATGGTAGGGTGATTGTGAGATGAAGTTAAGCACCTACCTACAGTTTAACGTGGAATCCGAACCACGGTGGAGGCCTGGCATTCCACACATTCACAAGTTGTGATTAATACACGTCTTTTCAGAGGTGAAGGAAGGGTTTGTCAATCAGATAAATCTGTGCCGGGACCGAGGATTGAACCTGGAACCCCTGGACCGACACCTTACCCATGGACCAACAGGTCACCAAGTTTTATATCGATATAATGCCTACAATTTGGATACAAAGCATGCTACAATTGATATCACCTCTGTGGAAACTGCAGCTCTTATGGAGAAAAGATTTATCTTCGCTCTCTCTTGTTTAACTGTTGCCAATTCTATTCGTTTTCCGATATGTCGAAACGTGGTGTTCTGGGGTAATCAGAGGCTACTGGCAACATTGACTAACAAGAATTGTAAAAATGTTTTATATTTAAGGGAAGATTGACCACGTGGGAACATGAAAGTGTCAATGTTGTTCCTCAATAATAAACATATAGTTATCTCAGAGGTGAGGTCCAGTGTAGCTATGAAGTGCTTATGTTTCATCGTACAGTGGGGCTAACTGGCTGGGTGGGACAGTTGTAGGAGGGAGGGTCGTGCCTTAGAGCTCCGCTGTTCACCCAACAACCTCGTGTCTGGGTCATTACTCACATCGACTGTCTGTCAACACATTCTAACATGTGTGCTTCGTGAACATCAACAAAACTTTCAAGTCATACCACCCTCCACATCCCAACCTCGTGGCCTAGAAACACTTTCGGTTACCCACCTCGCAGGTAACGCAGGTCAAGGTGTAAGATTCATTTCGTCTAGTTTTGCCGATAATGAAGGGGCCCGAGTTTGAATTACAGCTAATTTTAGGGAAGATGGATTTTCCAAAAGGGTTTTCCACGCTTGCCACATGAAAATGCGGCTAATCTTCCCCTAATATTCTACCCAGCTCATCCCTATCCCATTAGAACAAAGGGTAGTACAATGTGACACGTTCTAAAATGTATGCACTTAAAAATGGAGCTGGTGTTTTATAAAATGTACTATAAACACACTATAATAAATTTATAAAGACATTACATTAGCTAATTGGGCACCTATTTAAGATAAATAGACAGGCTAGGAAGGTAGGAAATGAGCCAAAACTCGCATGGGTTATTGATGGTAGTTGGGTTAAAAAATATACTTTTGAATGCGACCTGTAAGAAACTTTCAAATATTAAAGAGCAATTTACAGCTGCATGTTGTTCCTCACTGGTTCTCAGTAGTTAGTTAATAATTATCAAACAAATGATGGTAAAGCCAAGCGGGTGGGAGGTAAAAGAAACGAATTATCCTTGAGGCCACTTCTAATAGTCGGATCTCATCTTAAACAGCTATGTGTACAAGTTTTAAGGAAGCCGTATGCTTAACGGAAAATATACTCACACTCTTGTACTGCTAATGGGATTGACAATTTATGAACACTCTAGTCCACTAAAAAAATTCAATCAAATAAAATGTATTTAAGTTCTCAGTCACGACCCTGTTGAAATTTGACTTTATTTGTGTAAGGAAACTGGATTAATGTTTATTTCCACTTGCTTTGATTATAACAATGCATCACATTGTGTCAAACGTCGCTTAAAATTATTCATGAATTGATGATGATAAGATGATTTTATGAATTTGTTAAAATTATAAAACTTTTGATGCAATGTTTTTAGTCCAATAGGATAAAGTTGACCCCTTTATCCTCAATTTTGGCTTAAACGATATGTATAACCGACGACTTATTTTTTAGCACCGCATCTTACTACCCATTCGGTTTGTACGCCTATGTACTAATTACATTAATGGTTTAGGGATTGAGATGAAATTCACCCACATCTGCATTTAAGGGGAATGGAAAACCATTTAAAAAAGATTACCCTCAGTGAATCCGACCGTGATAGAACCTCAATCTCACCATTTTCGGCAATCTAGCCTGACACGAGAGTATAGCGTTAGACTACACGTTCACCAAAGTGGGTGATAGCTTATTAAATAGCGAGGGTTTCCAAAATTTGTATATCGCTTTTAGCACCAGTAATTTACGTCTATTCAGGAAAGTTATACATTAGTTCAAACAAATACATAATCAAGAAACTTGAATATTGTAAAGCTTTTTTTGGGTTATTTTCATCTTACTACACATCCCAGATGTCAGCAAATCTAACTAAATAAGGTAGGAATAATTAGGGTATAATTTAGGGAAAATATACAATAATTTATGTTGAGGTAGAATCAAAGTCCAACCTTAATAAAGAAGGACGGGATTTCGAATCCAAACTACCTCATAATCTTTCATAAATATATTGTAAAAGTGACTCTTTGGACGTCAATACCCCTAAGGTGTGTTATTTTATCCTGGCAAAACGAACAAATATCAGTTTTGTCACACGAATCAAAATAAAGTATTTTTTATTTTCAGAGTGGAAAATGAGATTTGAATTATAACTTTAGATAATTTGTTTAGTTCACATATATTTTTAATATAGCACCTAGTATTACTACCCGTTTGGGCTGTACATGTATGTAATAATTACGCTAAAGTGTTGGGGTTGAGGAAGTTTGAATTTAGAAGAATATCACCATCATTTGCTTGGAGGGAGAGTGGAAAACCATTAAGTACAAACTTCCAGGATTCGAGTCCTCTGTAGTACAGTATATTTCGAGAGTGACGCCCTTCACCCAATATCACAATATCACCTCCGAGGGAAATTCATGTCTTAAGAAGGAAATCTTTATCTTCGTTCTCTCTCTGTAAACTGTTGCCAAATCAACTCTCTTTCAGTTGTGTTGTGAAGGTGGTGTATTTTGGGTAAGAAAGAATTACTGGTAACATCATCGAAATAGCGTTGCGAAACTTGTCCTATATTTAAGGTAAGATTTACAACATGAAAACCAGTGTTTTTTTATTTAGCACCGCGTCTTACTACCAGTTCGGGTTATACGCTTAAGTACTAACTACACTAATGAGTTAGGAATTTGGAAGGTTAAATTTAGAAGAAGCAAACCCGCATTTGCATGGAGGTAGAGTGGAAAAAATTTATGAAAAAACACTCCCGGTTCACCCGATCGAGATTCGAACCTCGATCTTTCCGTCCTTGGTAGTCTAGTTCAGCACGAAACTAGCGCGTTAGCCATCTACGCCACCGAGGCGGGTAACAAGATAATGAAAATGCTGTTTCCTAATAGTAACCATGCAATTCCCTCAGATATGGTATCCAGTGTAGTGTGTGTATTACTATAAGGTGGGCTGATGTTTTTTTTGATGAAATAATGAATATAAACTATGCATTTTGAGTAAGGAGTTTTTAAAAAATCTAATGGAAAGTAATTATATTTATTGAACAGCAGCCAACCTCTTGCGCTTTAATAAATACAACATAGGTGATGCTCTCATTAGTTGAAGCGGTGCTGTCTGTTCCCTTTGTGTCAGCCCAAGGCATTTGAGAAACACTTGACTGACTCAATTATGTATGCATTAATATTAGTAACAATATTCATCATGTCAACTGGCACTCGTGAGATGTCATATCCCGTTCATATGTTAGGCAAGTCAGGAGTGTGTTCCATTCGAGCATCACTTTTACATTGATTTCATATAAATAGTCATTATTATAAATTACATCATTCATGTTTATTTGTATTACACTTGCTAGCAAAAGTAGCCTAAAGTTAGTTCAGGGCAACTTGGCCTTTAAGTGACATTCTAAATACAGATTCGTATTCATTTACATTGAACATATTTTTAGTTGGTTTTACAAGGGATGTCTAATGGCATCTTATATCAAAGAGATACACGTATTTGCAAAGCATTATAATATTGATAAGAATTTATAATGTTTTCATCGGTTTGCAAACGATTAAATTACCCTAAAATGGCATTACTTTTGTTTCATAAATCTTCTTTCACAATTAAGCAATAAAACTATTTGAAGGCTTTTCGCACTGCGTCTTACCACCTATCTGAACTATCAGCATTTAATACACTAACAAGTATAGACATAGATGACATGGAGGAAGAGTGGTTAACCATTTGGATATCACTATCCTCACCACATTCGCGATGATTTGAGACTCAACCTTCCCATCACCAGCAAATTAGACTATAACAGCTTGACGTTTAGTCTGCTTAAACAGCGATTCTTTTAAATAAAACGTTTAGTTTTTGGTTGTATTTCACTCAATAGCAGAGCTAGTGAACCTATTGCCCGCGTACCCAAAATGGCGCACGAGAGGGTTTTTGTGGCACACATCATTAACCAAATGCCAAATTTATTTATTACCTGACAAACCATGATGTATGATGCAAACATATTATATCTGAAAGTGTTGAAAGAGCATATGATTATCAATGACTCTGCAAGTGACTTTTCAGACAAACAAGAAGTGGTGCTATGTGTTGACAGGAGGTTTCTACTCTTAACAGCGGTAGAGCTACTCTGAAACTTTAAAATAAAACAGAAGGCAAAGATGAAATGAAATGCGACCCAAATATTTAAAATAAAACTACTTGTGTAGAATTATATGAAATTAACTACCCTTTAAAATTATGGAAGTTGCGAAAATCTGAGATAAAGATTCTTTATTCAGCTATTTGATACTAAAACTACACTGCTGTAAGCCCCAATGTCTAAGACCCCAATCTTGCAATTACTCTGCTATCAACACTCTCACGCTCAGTAAACCTGGCTGGGATTTGAACAGCGACATCCCAATGCCAGACCCTGACAATCCAGTCTAATGTGAGAGTGACGCCATGGATTACACAACAACTGATGTGAGAAAGTATATAATATTGTAATAAGCTATCATTTGAGCCTTCCATTTAACTCAACCATGTTGTAGGGTATATTTTATTATTATTATTATTATTATTAATATTATTATTACTATTATTATTATTATTATTATTATTATTAAATGGAGGACCTACAGTTTAACGTGGAATCCGAACCACGGTGGAGGCCTGGCATTCCTCACATTCACAAGTTGTGATTAATACACATCTTGTCAGAGGTGAAGGAAGGGTTTGGAAATCAGATAAATCTGTGCCGGGACCGAGGATTGAACCCCGGACCCTCAACATAGAAGTCTGACACCTTACCCCTAGACCACCAGGTCACCTAGGGTATATTTAATTACGATCATGAATTTCGGTACGTAACAAGGACACTATTAGAATTGAACTTAATGGCCACCCCTGTTACTACTAATATAAATGACACCCAATGTTTTATAAAGGGCTGATGGCCTCTAATGACCGCTGTTTGGCTAGATGACTTAACAAATCTTAAATTGTTATCACAGCAGGGTACGGACGTGAACTTCCCCCGGTATTAAGAATATCATGTGCGTGCAATACAGTCATATGTCCCTAAAACAGAATAATTAATTTTATTAATGATTGGTGAAGCATTAGATTACTATTTTTATTCCACCTTCTCTTTGAGTTTTACTATAAACGTGTGTGTATTGCATGCTATTTATTACTACTTTAGAATATTTTTGTTTTAATATCAAGGCAGGAGAAACACATTGGCACATATGTATATTACCTGCCTCGGTGGCATAGTTAGCTAACGCGCTAGTCGTGTTGAACTAAACTTCCGAGGATAAGGAGATCGAGGTTCGAATCTCAGTCGGGTGAACTGTCGGTGGTTTTTACTAAATAGTGTTCCCCTCTCCCTCAACGCAAATGCGGATTCACTCCTTCTAAATTAAAACTTCCCAATTCCTAATTCATTAGCGTAATTAGTACTTGAGCATATAACCTGAACTGGTAGTAAGACGCAGTGCTAAAAAATAAGAAGCATATGTATTTTTTTAGTCTAAATGACAATAGTGACGCTTAGGAGTGTTTTGATGAATTTTACTTGTGTGTATGTCACGGCCAAAACACAAAGTCTATTTATCTCTCAAAATGACCGGCCACTTCTAGTTTTGGCCACCAAAATCAGCCAAAGCACGAAATGTATAGTAATTTTCCAGACAGACTTGAGCCAGCCATTTCTATACATGGATGTAGGAAAGTGGCGAAAGAAAATGATTTGATTCATCTCGCTTTTAATTTACTACAAGCATTTTCTGAAAGTCTACCAAATCACATACAAGAGAAGAAAAAAATGTTCTTAACAATGTGAAGCCTATTTACTTTTACTTATGTGTGCATTTTGAGCTGTTATAAAAGTTGGAGTTTTACATTAGCTCTTTTAAACTTACATCGTATTGTTGAATCTTTTCTTGTGCAGAATCATTTTAAAAGTCCTTGAGCTTCAGTTCAAGACTGACTCGATGATGCTGCACTTAATGATATTTTTTTAACCGGAATATAATTCAAATTAATTGTTTTAACTATTTCCTGTCTTGTACATTCTCCCGTCTATTTTTTATCGTACCACGTATATAACTAGTTTAATTTATTTCCT